>PVIJ01012046.1:0-51847 GCA_004024925.1 Scalopus aquaticus
ATCTGGATTAAGAACAAAATGAGGAGGCGAGAATCTGGATTAAGAACAAAATGAGGAGGCGAGAATCTGGATTAAGAACAAAATGAGGAGGCGAGAATCTGGATTAAGAACAAAATGAGGAGGCGAGAATCTGGATTAAGAACAAAATGAGGAGGCGAGAATCTGGATTAAGAACAAAATGAGGAGGTGAGAATCTTGGGCTTTTCTTCCCTTTGTGCTGGCCCTTGCGCAGATCTCCTCCTCCGAATAAAAACGAGGCAAACATTCTCAGGTCGGACCACGGCTGTGTCTGCCTAGGTTTTGGGGGAAAAGCGGGCGGAAAGCAAAGCCCCTTTCCCACGGAGTGAATCCTTGGGACGCGCGTGCTCCCCAGGCACTGGAAGTGTCTGACTCGAGCTCGTGTTGACGCGTCGAGCCCAAAAATAAATTTGCTCTTTCTCCATCTTTTTTTTCTTTCGGTCTGACACTTCTATCGTCACAGAAATAGAGATGAGAGGAGTAACAAAAGCCAGAGAGACAGCCGGGGAGGTGGAGACGGATTTTTTAAGGAAATCCTACAGCTCTGGGTGGAAAGGAGAACATAGTCGGCTCGGCCCCCCGCCTCACCTGCTCTGTTCCCCAGCGCACCCGTGTTTTGGAGCCCGAGTCGTCTGCGTTTCTCCTTGTTCTCAAAGGGGCTCTGTTTTGCACACAGGCGCAGCTAGTTCATTTTTGATTTTAGCCTTTTTTTAATGAGGTTCCGATTTCTCACATGCTTGTTCACGCCTTGGCAGTGTAGGATTTCTGCCCTAGCTCTCCCACTGCCAAACCCAGGTCTGGACGCACGTCCTATTTGCCTCTCCTTCGTTCCGGCACTTTCTGTGTCTCTAGGAATTTCCCCGTCCCCTGATGCTTGTGAGCAGCTGCTCAGGGCTTTCTGCCGACCTCTTTGTCCCAGTCACGGCTGCGTCTTAGTTGCATGGTCCTATATTCCTCCTCGGTCTGTCCAGGTAAAAGATGGTCCATTCTGTTGATCTTTTCGAAGCCTCGACTTTCGGGGTTTGAGGCTATTCTGTATTGATTTTCATTTCTCTGTTTGGTTTCTCTCTGCCCTCTTCCTTCCTCTGGTTTCCTTCTGTTATTTTGGCTGAGTGGTCATTGTAGGTACATGCGTCTGTTTTTCTGCTGGAGACCTGGTTTTATTCCTAACAGAATAAGCAAGAAATGGCCATTTTAATGCCGCCTGTCAGAGAAGGCAAGAGGAGTCCTGCTAATGAAGACATAGCGCTGGAAGTCGGCAATTTGATCGCTGGAGAGAAAGAGTCTTCTGGAATTTATCTGAAGGGTCAGTCTCACAGAAATCACAGAAGTGTCATCTTCAGAACACCCTCCAGAGACGCAGAAAAGGCTTAGCAGATTGCAGACAACTGGGGAGAAAGTATTGATGAGGCAACAGGCTGTCTGCTTTCTTAGTGCACTCGAATGAGGGGCTTTCACCAATCCTATAATAGTCATAAATCAGTTTTTGGCCAGAAACTTCATTTCTAGTTATTCCTTTGGTCTGAACTTATGAAAGTCCTACTCAAATTAGCTGTATCATAAAAGCAGAAATTGGTGGCCCCCCTGGTGGTGCAGTGGGTTCAGTCTCAGCCTATGAAGCTGTCGCAGCCGCTGCAGCACGAGTTCGATCCCCGGCCAGGGAGCTTCCCACAGGGCGCAGCAGACCCCTCTGTCTCCGTGCTGCCCCCTCAGTAGTGGGTTTCAGTGGATCCGCCAGTTCTGCTCCCCACTCTGTGTCTGGGGAATCCCCTGCAATTCTGGCCTGCACCCCAGCTTGTGTGCATCAATACATAAGTCTTGAAAAAAACTTTGTGCTCAGAAATCATTTGTACTCCCGGCGTCATTTCCTGCAGTGCAGATTTCCTGATTTGCGGGGGTCTCGAAGCTGACTTAGTATTCGCTGTCAGCACCCCTTGTTTCCATCTTCGTGAATATCTTTGTTTCCTCCGATCTCAGCAACTTTCAGCTGCTCCTGGAGCCATCCTGTGTACGTGCCCCTGAGGGGAAATCACCCCACACCCTCCATCAGGATTTGTTTTCACGGTGACGCTTCATTCTCAGCAACACGCTCTGTGGATTTGTTAGGATCAGAGACCCGAATGTCAATAAAATGATAGAGGTTAAAATCGTCTGTTATCAAAGGGCAGGATGAAAGAGCTCCTCTCAGTCAACACAGCGTGGCAATCAGCACATCCATCGTCGGTCTCCGTGTCCATACCAGAAACCCAAACCCACTGAATGATATTTTGAGCACACAAAGGCAGGTTTCGGCTGATTTTTTTTTTAAACTTCATTTTTCTTCTCTGCACCGGGCTTGGAGACATCCAGTCCTCATGCACTTCTAATTTTAACACATTACCGAGCTCGCGGTGACCTTCAAGGCAGCTATTTCTGGGCGCATCTGAGGTGCAATATGGAATACGAAATTAAAATGTGGGATGTGAAAATACTGAACCATTTATCTCCCACAGCCCATCAGTCCTGGGCACCGGGCTGCTTCATCCAAGTTCTAAATGACGACCTGCGCGTAAGCAAGGCTGCCCACGGGGAATGGTAAATGAGGAACACCTGAGAAATTCATCGCTTCTCCCGTGGACCCAACCCATTTATTATCTCGCGAGAGCGGTCATTGGCTTCTCCCTTGGAGAGGGAATGCAGGTAAAATGGGTGAGTCATCTCTGCCTCCTTCCCTCCAGGCAAAGTCCTGGGTGTGCCCAGCGAAGGGGTAGGGGGTTCTCAGCAGAAATCTGGGTCCCTAGAGCAACTCAGCTGGGAATAGATGTCGAGTCTGGATACTGAAGTCTCTTGAGTGGCTTTTTTTTTTTCCTAAGATTTATTTCTTGATGTGCACAAGAGCTGGGGCGCAGGGGTGAGAGGACTCCCCAGAGACAGAGTGGGGAGCAGAAGCCATGGAGGCCCCTGAGTTCATCTTTTTCATAGCTGCATACTATTCCATTGTGTATATAGACCACGTTTTTTAAAAAAAGATTTATTTACCTTTGTGTAGATGAGCTGGGGTGCAGGCCAGAGGTGTGGGGGGGTGAGAGGACTCCCCAGAGACAGAGTGGGGAGCAGAAGCATGGAGGCCCCCGAGTTCATCTTTTTCATAGCTGCATACTATTCCATTGTGTATATAGACCATGTCTTTAAAAAAAAAGATTTATTTACTTTTGCATAGATGAGCTGGGGTGCAGGCCAGAGGTGTGGGGGTGAGAGGACTCCCCAAGACAGAGTGGGGAGCAGAACAGGCGGATCCACTGAAACACACTGCTGAGGGGGGCAGCGGGGAGACAGGAGGGGTCTGCTGCTCCCTGTGGGAAGCTCCCTGGCCGGGGCTCGAACTCGTGCCGCAGTGGCTGCAACAGCTTCCTAGTGCTGAGACTTAACCCCTGCGCCCCCAGGGAGGCCCACTTCTTAGTGGACAGAGGCAACAGGAGACCACCAAGTCCAGCTTCTGGCCATCCACCCTCGCTACGGCAGCGCCAAGGCTACGGGGTGAAGAAATCCTTTATTTTCTGGAGACAGAACATGCGGAGTTGGGGACATCTTGGGGGAGGCGTGGAACGAGGGGAATTCCTGGACTCGCCCCAGGGACTGGGGGGGGCACTGGGAAGAGACGGAGACGGGGACGGGACCTCGGCGGCCTCGGTCTCGACTCGGGCTGGGTTCTGCCCCTTTCTGCCCCTTCCCTGCGGGTCCCCCAGAAGGCGCCTGAGACGGGGGGAAGCTCTCGGGGCTCAGGGGCCTGCTTAAGGCCAGCCCTGTTTGGGGGGGCAATTTGAGGTGCTTGATCTAGAGACTCCTCTCTGCCTCTGTCCGTCAGGCTCGCGCTGGATTCAAGGTCTCTCCGTCGAAAGTGTCCCCCTGGAGCATGCTGTCCTGCTGTGGGGGAGGCAGAACCATTTAGAGCGGGCGGTTGGGGTTCCCGCCGCCCCGTAGCTGTCTCACGAAGAGCGACGTCTCCCCGCAGACACCCCTAAGCCTTAGGCGTGGGGGAAGCTTTCGGGGCTCAGGGGCCCTGCTTTGGGCTGACGCTGCTGGAAGGGACATTTGCGCAGGAGGGGACGCGCGACTCTGGTCGGTTCGTCGGAAACTCTTCTCTCTTCTCCCTTCTCTGGCTGCACTCGCTGCACTGAAGTTCTCTCCACTGCAGGTCTGGGCACAAGAACCGTTCAGATGCAGAAGCATTCAGAGGACAGGTTGGGGGTTCTGGGGGGCCCTCCCCTAACTGAGAGACCCATCGATTGTGTCCCTCAAGTCTGCACAGGGGTTGGCACCTGCCGGTCACGTCGCAGTGAAGCTGTTTAGAAACACACGGGAATAGCGCAGAGGGCCGGGGCAGAGGGGCCGGGATAGCAGAGACCGCCGGGGACAGCCTTCCCCGACTCCGCTCCGAGGCGCCCTCTCCACGCACTGACCTTTCTGCCACTCACTGATTCTTCTCACACTCGTCCCCAAGGACCTTTGGGAAGCCGGCATTTGCAGGAGGCGCAGAAATCCGTTCGCCTGCCTCCCTGTGACCTTTCTCCGCGGCGACTTTGCGTCCTGGCTCAGACCGGCCGGGGCTTCGTGGCCGAGGGTCTGCTGGAATGTTTGTCCATCCCAGCTCCGCAGAAGCTCTGGGCTCGGCTCCTCGTGCGGCCGGCAGCACCTCTGCGCCGGGAAGATGACACCCAGCTCTGTCTCTGTGGTGTGGTCCGCGGTCAGTGGCGGTCACTTCGTAAGCGAGAGGCTGTCCACCCTCATGTCTGCCTCGAAAATTGATTTTCTGCTTGGGAAATGGAAAGGTCAGCTGAGGAGGGCCCCCCACTGCCCAGCCGGCTGCCTGTGCGATGTGATTATAGGGCCTCTCCGAGCGACACGTCTGTAAATGGCGGGGTGAAATTATTAATGAGCCCTCTGGAGGGGGCTTCTAGCTTCGTTCTGTATTTTCTAGGAGGTGATGTCTGCCAAGACCAAGTCTCTTGTTCGATGTTGAACCAGCATTTTTTTTAAATATTTATTTATTGATGCACACAAGAGCTGGGGTCAGGCCAGAGGTGTGGGGGTGAGAGGACTCCACAGAGTGGGGAGCAGAACGGGGGATCCACTGAAATCCACCGCTGAGGGGAGCAGCGGGGAGACAGGCGGGGTCTGCTGCGCCCTGTGGGAAGCTCCCTGGCCGGCGATCGAACTCGTGCTGCAGTGGCTGCCGACAGCTTCATAGTCTGAGACTCAACCCCTGTGCCTGTGAACCAGCATTTTGTCAGAAAATGTATTTCTTTGGGATGATGCTTTTTCCCATTGTGGGGACAGGGGCCCTGACGAGTGTTTCTGGAACTCCTGTGGGGCCGGGAATGTAAGAGGAGCCCGCTGCATCTGACAGAGGGTTAGGAGGAGAAATATATCAAGATCTCATACAACCCAACAGCAAGAAAATCGATTGAAAAATGGGCAGAGGAGCTAAGAATGTTTCCCAAAGGGCACAGAGGCCCATAGAGATGTGAGAGATCTCTCACCATCAGGGAAACGCAACTCACAACCACAGAGAGACATGGCCTCACACCTCTGAGCGACAATTCAAAAGCCCAGAGGCCATAGGCCCCGAGAGGGTGTGGAGAAAGGGGGGACCTGTTGCCTGTTGGCAGGATATAGACTGGTCCAGGCCCGATGGAGAACACCGAAGCTGCCTCAAAAAGTAGACAGAGAACCACCCTAGGAGCCAACAATTGCATTCTGGATCTGCATACCAGGAAATGATCCCAGGATCTCCGAGAGAGATCTAAAGATATGGAGACAACGTACATGTGTCTCAAAAGATGAATGGGCAAGGATATCTGACTATAAGGGAATAGACGATACACGGTGGAATATTACGCAGCCATGAAAAAGACATCAGCCCTGCGTTGCAACAAAATGGATCTCAAGGATATGATACTACTTAAGATAACTCAGGCAGAGAAGTACAAGCATCACATGATGTCCCTTCTATGAGGAGTCTAAAAAGAACCAAACTTGAATAAACTGAGTATAATAGTGATGGCCAAGCGTAGGGGGTGGGAAACTAGGAGAGAAGTTGTTTAGGGAACGTACTTGCAAAGAGTAGGCAAGGTAAGTGCTGGAGCCTCAATACATAGTGACTCTAGCTGTGACCCGTCGCACTGAGATTAGATGTTAACGGTTCCTACCCGTAAAAGAAATGATAATTGTGCCACGGCAGAAGTGTCCGTTAATGCTACTTAGTCAGCCCTATAAAGATGGCACGTCCATCCAGGGTAGCCCTTAAACTTAGACAATGTTATTCATCAACTGTAGTTCGCTAGAAAATAAATATAATGGTGTCTTTGAGGGCAGAGAAAGAAGCCAGTCACCCATGTGCACTCTGAATCTGGAAATAACTTTCTTTTACAAAATGCATTTAAGTTCAGCTCAGAAAAGCAGAGGAACAGACTGAGGGAGTGGGAGGAGGCTGAGAATATTGGACGAGTGTGGTTGGAGCAGAGAGTCTGGGGGATTCAGGCGCGGCGACCCCCTCCCCGCGGCTGCAGAGATCAGCTGTCAAGTCTTGAGCCCCCCCCTTGTGCTGGTCTGACCCCACACACCAGCAGCCTGCGTGGTGGGGGGTCCGCTTATTCCAGATGGGGGGGGAGGGAGAGAAGGAAGAGAGTAGAGAGAGGATGGGGGAGAGAGGGAAGAGAAGAGATGATGGAGAAAAAGGATGGAGAGACAGAAGAGGATGGAGAAAGATGGGGGAGAGAGAAAGGGGGAAGAGAGGAAAGGATGGAGAGAGATGGGGAGAGAGAGGGAGAGACAGGATGGAGAGAGGAGAGGATGGAGAAAGTCGGAGAGACAGTGGGGAGAGACAGCTCCCCTAAGGGAGGAGAATTTCTTGCAAGGACGGGAACGCAAACCGAGGTGTGATAACTCATTCCCGTGTCTGCACTGTGCTGAGACACCGTCGGGCAGCTTAGAAGTCTTTTCTGGAGTCCAGGAATCTGTGCGGTGCAATCCCGGCGCAGATGGAGCCAGTCTCCCCGTTAGGTGTGTTACTGACTGCAAAGGACTTGGCCTCCTCCGCACCCCGACACCTGCTGGCGTGGACCCCAGCCCCAGCTGTGTGATTCTGAGCTGCCCGGAGTGGGAGGCTGGACATTGCAGGAACAGGTCAGGTTTGAAAAATTCCACTTTGTTCTCGGGTTTAAAGGAGGCTCAACCAGCACGACATGAAATCAGAGCCCCCCCAAAAAACACAAAAAAACCCCCGAAGGTTTAGCCTCAGGGGAAATACCAGAAAATGACTAATGTGATGAAAAAACAGGGCTCGGACGGAGAGCGTGAGAAAAATACAGAAGAGGAATAAAATCGCTCATCAAAAATGTATGACATGGTTCTCGGTGATAAACGATGTGTAAACTCGGGATGAACGTGATTTGTGTTCTTGTGGATTTACCAAGGAGAGAAGAAGAAAACCCAACAGAGGAGGTGAGTGGGGGGGGGGGTGGGCGGCTCCAGACGCCCAGCTGGGCAGGCTTTTGTACTGTCCACCACGGGAAGGGACGGGCCAGCTTGGGCGGTGGCTCCTAGGACATGTGGCCGAAGCCGCTCTCGCCTGCAGGTGTCCACAAAAAGCAAACACCACCTCCCACTCAGCTCTGCACCTTCACTACCTGTCCCTTACCTGTCCCTTACCTGTGCAGGTGTGCTGAAGCCTGCACCCCAGAAGACATTTCTGGGGAGCACCACACACTCCTCCAAGCTTTGGGTGATTTGGGCAGAAATGATGGGTGTCGGACACACTTGCTGTGCTGAGGCTGACCCGTCACAGCCCAGGTGAGAGGGGCGCCCTGAAGTTTGGTTTCTGTCTTACCTGGAAGAGAGATGAAGCCGCCAGTCAGGCTGGGGGAGTGAGGGGGCAGCACAGGGCAGGGGACTTTGGGGGTAAGGCGCTACTTTGGGATCTCTGCTGTTACCGGTTCTTTCTCTCTTGAACAAAGTCGGCTGCAGTAATGCAGTTTTGTTGTTTAGGTCTCTCCCGATTATTCTAGAGTAATACGGCAGAGTAAACATGTACCTGTAAAACTGTGATGTGGATTTAATTATATCTCTGCTTTTAATGTCTTTTCATTTGATGTCTGTCAAACCCTAGTCCTTTTTTTTTTAAGATTTCTTTATTGATGCACACAAGAATTGGGGTGTAGGCCAGAGGTGTGGGGTAGTGTCCCCAGAGACAGAGTGGGGAGCAGAACAGGCAGATCCACTGAAACCCACTGCTGAGGGGGCAGCAGGGAGACAGGAGGGGTCTGCTGCGCCCTGTGGGAAGCTCCCTGGCCGGGGATCGAACTCGTGCCGCAGTGGCTGCTGATAGCTCCATAGGCTGAGACAAACCCTGCGCCCCCAGGGAGACCTCCCCAAACACTAGTCTTTGTAAAGCAAAAGAAGATGCATCTCTCACTGATTTTTTTTGTTCATTCTTGGGTGAATATTCACTCTAAAAACCTTACCTGGTTCTTGATAATGGCAAATCAGAAGTATTATCTGATGTCCATTAGCTGAATATGCATTTCTATGTACAGTAGATTAATAATAATATATAGTGTAATTTATTATAATTTATATATAGCTCATTTATATTAGAATGAAAGTATATTGTTAATTACATATTAGAATTAATTAGAATTAAAATAGATCATTAGTTGTATATTAGAATTAATATATGGTTATGTACTAGAATTAATTAGAATTAATATATCTTTTATATACTAGAATAAATTAGAATTAATATATATTTTCTATATTAGAATGAATATATTGTCAATTAAGCATTAAAATATATTGTTCATTATACTTTAGATTAGAATTAATATATATGGATGATTCTATGTAAGAACTAATTAGAATTAATACATGTATTTTATGTACTAGAATTACTTAGAACTAATATTGGTTAATTACATACTAGAACTAATTAGAATTAATATATTTATATATACTAGAATGAATTGGAATAAATGGTTAAGAATTCAACTTTATTGTTAACTGTATATTAGAAGATAGATGCTTAATTATATAATAAAATTAATCACAATTAATATCTACTTTATACACTAGAGTTAATCCGAACTGATAGATGACTAGTGACGCACTGGAATTAGAAGTCATGTCTATTGAGTGTGTAGAAGAATGAGGATTTATATTCTTAATTGCGTGTTACGTGTCTTGCTGGCTATACACAATTATATCATTGAATGGATGTGTCCGAGGGTTATACGTGTTCATTCTAATTGTGCTTGATAGGAGCTGAAAATAAAGAAGCAATCGCGTTTCATAGATAAATGCTCTTGCCTGGCAGACGCAGCCGAGTTTGCGTGGACACTTGGACTGGCCGCTGCGTCCTGGACAGTCTTACGCTCTCCCTGCTCGTTGCGCCCTCCAGCATGTCTGCTCACGCCAGCTCCTGTCCGTGCAAAACTCACTCCGCCCCCAACAGGGAGCTCGGCCAGCAGAAGTGTTAGAAAAGCTGCCGTTGAGCAACTCTGCAAGTAGCCCTTCCTCGGTCCGCTAGAAAAGGCCCCGGATTCAATCCCGTTGGGGCATCTAGGGCAGGAGAAGCCCCACGGATGGTGATGGACAGGGACCATGGAGATACGGGTCTGCTGGGTTCTGAGGTCCTGCGTCCACCCTCGGGACGTGGACAGAGCAGTCGAGGGGGCACCCAGCGCAGTCGCCCAGCCTGTCGGCGAGACACCAAAACGGAAGACGACTTCTTAATCATCTAAGACAGATAAACAGCTTGTGGTCACGGGAGAGCTGTACTCCGCCACCTCTCCGTGAAGCCCCTGTCTGAGGGACCAGATAAAATCAACCACTTTTGCATCCTTTGAAGAAGATAAATCGCCTCCGAGGCTGGCCGCTGGCCGAGACCCGCTTAGTCACTGTCCGAGGATGGGCGATGAGGGCCGGACCGCGGCTGATGATCAGAAGCCCCGCTGAGCCCCGCCGACCCCACAGCTCCGGTACAGACGGCCTTGCAGCAGGCTCACCCCCTCCGAGGGAGTCTTTATCCGTCTGACCTTCCAGGAGCTGGCTGGCCTTCCCTGGACCTCCCGCAAGCCCCAGAGACTTTTAGGGTGCCTCTTGGGGGGCCTGCACCTGTCTCTGGCATTTTCTTGCTGGAGCAGAATCAGGACTCAGAAGGCCGACGGCTGGGGACGCCTTCCCAGCTTTGGTCTCTGGACACAGTTGAAGAGCGTCGGAACGGAGTGGCCTCGGAGAGACGTGCTTATCTGTCGCCCGGCTCAGCTGGGCTCTGCTCACCTGCCTGAGCTTTGGGGAAATGCTGGAGGCTTGCTCCTCGAGGGAGCCAGTTTCTTTCCCCGTTGTCCTCGCTTGCCTAAGTCCTCTGGAAACTCGGCTTGATTTACTTCTCTGACCAGTCAGTATTGTCATTCCTCTGCTTAAAATTGGTGGTGGCTTCTCCTGAGAAGCTTGGAGGAATGAGAGTAATGTAAAGCATGGATGGATGGATGGATGATGAATGGATGGATGGATGGATGATGGATGGATGATGGATGGATGGATGGATGGATGGATGGTGGATGGATGGTGGATGGATGATGGATGAATGATGATGGATGTATGGATGGATGATTTATGGATGGGTGGATGATGGATGGATGATGATGGTGGATGGATGATGGGTGGGTGGGTGGGTGGATGGATGGATGGATGATTGATGCATGGGTGGATGGATGGCTGGAGGATGAATGGAGATGTGTGTATGGTTAGATATCCATCCATCCTCTACCCATCCATCCAACATCCATCCATCATCCAACTATCCACCCACCTATTATCTATCTTGTCTATCTGTCCGTCCATCCAGCCATCCACCTGTCTGTCCATCCATCCTCTATCTGTACATCCACCTATTATCTGCCTGTCTGTCCATCCAATCATCCATCCATGTGTCTGTCACCTGTGTACAAGTCATTCATCATCTATCGATAGAGCGCCATTAATCATCTGTGTATCATTTCTATTATTTATCACCGTACTCTCTGTATCATCTGCCTTTTGCCAGGTGGTACATCAGCAACACAAAGAACCTTCACTTTTTTTTTTTTAAAGATTTATTGATGCATATAAAAGCTGGGGTGCAGGCCAGAGGTGGTATGGTGCGAGGACTCCCCAGAGACAGAGTGGGGAGCAGAACAGGCGGATCCAGTGAAACCCACTGCTGAGGGGAGCAGCGGGGAGACCGGTGGGGTCTGCTGCGCCCTGTGGGAAGCTCCCTGGCCGGGGATCAAACTCGTGCTGCAGTGGCTGCGGACAGCTTCATAGACTGAGACTTAACCCCTGCGCCCCAGGGAGGCCCAAGAACCTTCACTGAGATGACAGTTTCCTCAGCATGCAGGTGCTCCAGGAAAGAATTTCTCCTCCTTTGCACCAAAAAATTGCACCTTCTTGTCCTCAGGGGGGCTGTCGGGCACCTCCAGGGGACACCTACCCCATCCTCTTTGCAACTAAATGGACGCGGAGAGATCAGTTCCCCTCTTGGCCTGGAGAAACAAGCCTGTTTTCAGACCCTGCGCGGAGAAAGCAGCTGGGTTTTCAGGAACCCAATTTGCAGGGCCTCCCCAGGGAGGGAGCTCTGGTTTGCAGCTGCTGGCGAGCCTGCTGCAGGGAGAGAGCAGGGGCTTTATCGACTCCGCTCTGCCAGCAGGGCCAACTAGTCAGCGAATAAGATGCGATCAGACCCGGGATGATGTGTTCACCTGGAGAAGACCAACCTGTCCCGTCTTTGACAAAAGGAATGATCATCTTCCTGGAACATGGAGTCCTGCCTTCTTGGAAGAGCTGCGTGGGGGAGACCAGTTTGCGCTGTCGGTCGGTCTCCTGTTGATTAGAAAATCTCCCAAATACAGCTGTCGTGGTGCGAGGCCAAACGGGGCCGGAACACACAGGGTGGTGGTCCAGCAGAATTCGGAATCGAGCTCGTGCACAGAGGCTGCAGAGGCGTGCAGCGGCCGCCGCTCCAGAAGTTTGGGATCTTAAATCAGGAGATGACCCTGGCAGAGAAAACACGGTGGAGGAGAGAGAGACTCCGGCCTCCATTTATTTTGCTCCCACTCAAGTGAGACCACTTGTGCGTTGCTGAGTTAAATGAGGTGGTTGGGAGCTCCCCAGAATGATGAAGTGGGGACCTTGAGACCTCGCACATATATTCAAAGCAAACACAAATGCAGCCGGTCTGCAGAACTAATGACCGCGCCGTCTCTTTGCAAACAAACACCCTGGAGTTGCTGAAAGTGAAAAACGGGGTTGGGTTTAGCTGTGGATGGTCTTGTATTTTGTGGGGTGACCTTGCCGAGTTTCCAGTCCTTTGTCTCTCTGTCTCTCACACACACGAGAATGTGTATCTAATGCAATAGTTGCTCCACTTTTGTTCTGAATCCCCACTTGCCTTTAGAAATAATCCTTAGCTACGATTTAAATCAAAATGGGGATGGATGATGCGTTTTTCATACTCGTGAGAAATGTCTTCTGTGAGCTGGTCTGTCTTTATTGAGGTGACGTTACAACACACCACCGAATCTGCGTCCTCTGCATTCCCCCAGGCAGAGTTGCTTCCCCTCTGGCAGAGTTGAAGGGTTTGCTTTTGTTTTGCTGCTGTTCCCTTGTCTGTAGTCCACAAATGAGTGAAGACACACAGGATTAGTCTTTCTCCTCCTGACTTAGTTCACTGTGCAAACCCCCCGCCCCAGCTCCATCCATGTTTTTGCCAATGGCAGGACTTTACCTTTTTCATGACTGAGTAGTACTCCATCGTGTCTACACCACATCTCAATGCACTCATCTAACCTTGGATGTCAGGTTGTGTCCATACTTTGGCTATTTGAAATATCACTGCCGTGAACATGAGGGTCCCTATTTCTTTGGGGATCGATGTTTTCATTCTCCAGATAAAGACCAGCATTGGATGCTGACAGCCTTAACTCATGTGCAGTGTTGTAAACCAAAGTTACCTGAATAAAGCAGTCGTACAGTTTAAGGAAGTCTTGGTGAGGGGACTTCTTAAGTCTGTAAATGTTCCTCCGAACTTACTTTCTCTGGAGCTCAAGCCCCTAAATCCAGTCTAGAAAGTTGTCCTCGTTTTGATGTGGGAAGGGAGAGGCTTGGGGCTGACAGGCTGTAGTTGAAAATAGAAGAGACCTTTTGCATGAAAATCCTGGCCAGAGATGATCCTATCTGCAGTCGTGGGGGAGAGGGCTGGATTTTGCAGCAGCAACCAGGCTGGTGTGATTACTGGGTGGGGAAATGTCACCCACTGGGAGACATTCGTTTATGGGCTGCAAGTAAATCAAAGCACTGCTTGCGCTGAGCCCAAGCTTTGTCCCACGAAGCGGGCCTCTAGGGGAAAGGCAGCGTTTACTGAGAGCAAAGACAACCGCCAGCCTGGCCCGTGTGAGCCGCTCCGGAGCGCTGGCGCCTCCTGTCCACCCTCTCTGCCCTTCCCTCCATCCCAGCAACCACGAACTCTCCTGGTAGCTTAACACTTTGTTTTTATTTTGTTCTTCATTTCTTGGCTTCTTTCTCTCCAGGACGTGGGAGTGAGATTGATACCGGACAGATGGGGCATGAAAACTGGCCGAGGGCATAGCCCAGATTGCCCACCGGTCGCGCTCTCGTTCTGCCCCGCACGGAACCACAGGCTGAGTGATGTCGTTTTTCCGACGGATTGGAGAGCGGAGGAGGGTCCTCGGGTGCCCCCGGGAAAGGTCTCCCCAGAGCTCCCCTCGGCGGCACGCGGTGAGTTTCTCCACGAGACGGGGACTCGGTCACCCTTAAAGAGCAGGTGTATTAGGACAAGGGACAGAGTAGCACAGGACAGTCGCACAGACGCAAGCAGGCAGACAGGGGTGCCCCTTCGTGGGGGCAGGTCGGGCTTTTATCCTCTTATTTCTGCCGGGAGGGGCTCACCTTCGAGGCAGGTCCCGTCACTGGCTGGCTGAAATTAGAAAAGACCTGAGATTCCACAATGGGCCCAGTCTCCCTATCTTTGCAGCCCAGCGCCTTCCTATGCTTTGTAACTCAGGTGCTAGCACCCAGGGGTGTTCTCATGGTTATGTTAATTCCTTCTACCCCCCATTTCCTCATCTGGTCTTGTTACAGGGCAGGGAGAGGGGCACCCCCGAAACCCCAGACCTACCCTGGTCTAAATGGGTTCAGCCATCCGCCGCGTCAGTACAAAACATACAGGACCTTTTGTGGAAACAAACTTGAATGCAATCAGAAAAGACAGGGAAGACAAAGAATATGTTTCCTAAGTCAGGCACCCAAATACTATCCAACTCCTCCTGGGTGAAAGTCCACCCAAAAGGGATTGGCCCAAAGCAAGTCTCGGAAGCCTGCCACCAAGTCTGGAACAGCTTGTGGCAGGGACCCACCTCTGCCAGGAGGCGCCAGCTCAGGAGCGGCTCACACGGGCCAGGCTGGCGGTTGTCTTTGCTCACAGACCCTGTCTGCAAGGGTCAGAAACAGACAATTCTGGGAGGAACAGAACAAAACCAAAATCAACACAGCCATCTAACGTCCCCGAGGGTGTCTCCCCCCATCTCTCTCAGTCAGTCCAGGCCAGTGCAGCTTCTTTCCAAGTCTCTGGGCTCCTTGGGCCTCTTCTGGCTCCATCCTTCTTCCATCTCCTCCTGTCTTCTGCATCCTGTCTCCTCTGTGAGTGTCCTCAAGCTGCTTATGTCCTGCTCAGCTCACCCTACATTGGGTGGGACAGGGAACCTGGGACACCCCCTTTCTCCTGGGGACCCCCCTGTTACGGGGTTTATTTAACACACAGGGGAAAACAGAGTTTCTGAGGCTCCTCTGCTTCAGCCCCTTTTGCTTTTCGTCAGTCTCCACCCCAAACTGCCGTACTGTTCCAGTGAATGGGAAAGTGCAGAACAACACCCCAGGTCCAAGGCAGTTCCGGGGGCAGCAAGAGGGCGGACGTGCCTTCTGCCCAGTGCCAGGGTCAGCTGGAGAGCAATGAGCTAGTAAACGGGGCGGCGCGGACCCTCAGCCCAGCTCCGGGGCCGTGCTGGGGCAGCGGGAGGGCAGGCATGCTTTCTGCCCAGCGTCCGCGCAAGGCCGCGCTCTTAAAAGTCAGCACCTCCCAGCTTCTGGCTGTGGCCTAACCGCCCTGCTCTGCTTCTGAAGCACAGCTGGCTTGCTTTTATGGGGCTAGTATCTACATTGTAAGAAATATGCAGGGGGATGTGTATGACCCGTACTGACCTGCACTTCTGCGAATGGGGCTTCGGCGTCGCAAGTGTAGCCCCCAGCGCTGCATAAATAAAGGCCTATATTGGCGCTCCTTTGTCTCCTGATTCTTGGGACGGACTCTAACACCTTCTAGCGTTTCCCTGGGGCTGTCCATCTTCATCAGCAACCTCTGGGGGCACCAGCTATCCCGCTCCAAGCCCACTGCACACTCGTTCCGTCTCCCTCGGACACCCCCTGCAGGCCCACGCATCCTGCAGCCCATTCAGGGGTCTCCTCAGAGCTGGAACAGCCCTTGTGCTTCCGGCACCTGCTTCACCCCCTCCCCTGTGTGGGTGAGAGACAGCACGAAGTACAGTAGCCTCCGACAGAGGCTGCGTCTTCTGAGCAGGGGACCGTCGTTTGTCACTGTTCCCAAACCCTCGCCAAACCGGCCCCTCTCCAGCAGGGAGCAAAGGCTGGCTTCGCGCCGGTGTGTGATTTCAGTCTGATCTGACGCCCGCGTTACTGCCGGGGTCTGCTGCGACCCACAGGGAAGGAAGTTCTCCTTGGTGGTGGAGCAGATTTTCTGCTTCTGGGTGCAACCCAAAGTTTTACCCTGGGCATCGGTTACATCTGTTTCTTGAAAGGCGCAGAATGCAGGAAGAGAAGGCCGGTGGAGTGCAAGCCAGAACTGACTTTCTCAGCAGTGCAGGTGCCAGAGAACCCTTTGATGGCTTAAGCTCTGAGGCGTCTCCGCAAGCAGGTTATGGGCAAACGCGCCTTTCCAGAGTAGCTGGGCTGTCCCGGGCCCTTTGTCTTGCAGATCCTGGCGGATTTGGAGAACTGGTCTGACCCACTGGTCTTTATTCTTCTTCCTTCCCCTCCCCTTCTGCTCTCAGGCCTTCAATTCCCACTTTTGTGATTCAAATTCGGCAACAAAGAGCAAGTGGGCCAAAAAGCCTCAGCCCAACCTCCCCCATCGAAGCCACCCACAATTGGGTACACCCCCAAGGAGCTCTCCGTGGCCCAGGGCGTGCTGCAGAATTCCCAGGTCTTGCAGCGAGATGAACCCCTTCTCCCCCCATTTCCTGCTGGCTGTTGCTGAGGCATCTTGCGGTCATAATAAGAACCCTAAGAGCTGGGCCCCCTTGAAGGTTGGCTCAGCAGGAAAGAAGATCCCTGGGGAGCTTACCTGCACCCAGGTGAGGGCCCCAGACACCTCCAGGTGAAGGGGACATAACTGATGTGGTTTTGGAGTGGACAGATTGGAGAGCGGAGCGGGGTCCTTGGGTCCCCCCGGGAAAGGCCTCCCCAGAGCTCCCTCGGCGGCACGCGGCGAGTTTCCCCACGAGACGGAGACTCGGTTATACTTAAAGAGCAGGGTTGTTAGGGCAGGAAGCCAGGGGCACCTGCGCAGACAGAGCGGGCAGGGAAGGCCGCCCCCCGAGGGGCAGGTTTGCTGAGAGGCCTGCGTGCTGCAGCCCCGGGCAGACAGGCAGCCGCTGCCCTGCAGAGGGACAGAGCTGGCAGAGGAAAGCGCCTGCACGGGCACAGGGGGGCAGAGACGGCCGCCCCGAGTTCTTGCCCGGACGGCGCTGAGGTGGCCTCTTCCTCGAGGACAGCCGTCTGTCTGTCTGCGGCTGGGATTAGAGAGCCCGAGATTCTGCAGTGGGCTCAGTCTCCACGGCTTTGCCCCCGACTGCCGTCTGGCCCTCCCTGTGCTGTGTGACTCCGGAGCTGGCGCCCAGGGCCTGTGCTCGTGGTTCTGTTGATTCCTCTGCCCCCGGCTCCTTGTGGGGGTCTAGTTCCAATCCTATTTTGCGTGATATCCCCTCCCACTCGCACGAAATTCCTCTCTGCCCTGTCTCCGTGTGCTCCCGTAGCTGCCCGGCCTCTGGCGTGGAGAAGGGGGTAGGGGGAGAAGGGGAGGTTCAGGGGTGTGGACAGGCCCTTGAGAAGCCGCAGTTGAAGGCCTTTTCTGTTCTCTGCCACCCCTGCCGCCGGCACCGGCTCTCAGCCGCGCTTTCTCGGGTCGCGATCTGGTGCCGAGAATGTGGCCGTGTCAGCGCTGACTGTCCCCAGCCCAGAAAGTGAGTGGAGTTTAGTTGTTTTGTAAGAAGAGGGTCCCCAGGAAAAGGGGGGTTCCAGGTTTCCTGCCCCGCCCGAGGGAGGGTGGAGCTGAGCAGGAGAGATGAGAAGCTGGACAGAGAGGAGATGGGAAGGAGGCAGAGGATGGAGCCAGAGGAGGCCCGAGGAGCAGAGACACGGGCAGAAGCTGCCCCGGCCGGGACGGGCTGAGACAGACGTGGGGAGAGACCGCGGGGAGGGGCGGTGGCGACGCCGAGCTGGATTTTGATTTTGCCCCTTTCCCCCCAGACTGGTCTGCTCCTGACCCTTTTCTCTGGGTCCCGCCAGACGGGGCTTTACACTTGGGGCAGCTTTCGGGCCTGGCTTTGGCCCGATCCCGTCTGGGTGCACTTTTGCCCACGAGGGGACGGGTAACTCGGGGTGCTTCTGTGAAAGTAAGAAAGCTAAAAACTGTTCAGAATGTTTGGCCACTGACAAAGGTGAAAACCAACGTGCGTGGCAGCAGGGCGCCAGGTAGCCTTGAAAGTATCAAGGCCGGCAACCTTGAGATAAAACTCCCCCTGCCAGGGCGAGGATTCCTGGAACCCGTAAAGATAACAGCACAGACCATCTGCTCCACGACCCCTCACCCTCGGTGTCTTGCCAAGTTCACGAGGACTTGCTGAGTTCCATTGCCTTTATCAGCTGACCCAGTTCTGTGCTCGGGGTCTCCACTTTTGCCTGCGGACCACTGCGTCGGTACTGACCCAATTCTGTGCTCGGGGTCTCCACTTTTGCCTGCGGACCGCTGCGTCAGTACAAACCGGGCTAATTGGGACCCTAGCCCGAGCTAGCAATAAATCACCGCTTTGCTGATTGCATCGAATTATGCCTCGGTCGTAATTGGACCGGTAACACTTGGTTTAGAAACTATATTCTTTGTCTTTCCTGTATTACACACTAACTGTATCAAAGTTTCTTTTCCACTTAAGGGCTGTCTTTTTTGTCCTGATGCGATGGATGGCAGAACCTATTTAAAAGGGGCAGGTTTGGGGATTCTGGGGGGCCCTCCCCCTGCCTTGTAACAGTTTGCAGAACATGCCACAGGGTCGGGGGTGCAAAGTTTAGGCCTCTGCTAGACCAGGAGGGTTAGAACACACAGGTGACTCTGGGAGGCTGCGGGGAGCACCTCAACCTGTGTTCCTGGACCCCCAAAATCAGCGTGAGATAGAATGAAACCCAGAGCTGGCCAGCAGGAACCCATACACCTTCTCTGCTTTCAGCCTCGCACCTGCTCTGCGACCTCACCGCGACGGGCTTTGCTTCTCCCTGCTGCCCACGTCCAGATTTCCCTCCTGCCGTCAAGCCGTGGAGCCTTCAGCACAGTAAAGTAGTAACGAAGTGCAGGTGGGTACAAGGCTTCATGCTGCTGGTGGCTGATTGTTTCCCCCGTGGTGTCTTTCTGTTACAGGGCAGCCCCGATATAAACGGGGAGCCTGTCTGGGGTCTCACCCGTGCACTTAAAAGGGACTTAAAAGCCTCAACTGCAGACACACACAATAAAATTAATAAAAGGTTTATTTACAAAAAGGGAAGGGAAAAGATAAAGAATAAATTGGTGAATGCGTCCTACCAGCCCGCATGATTTATTTCCCATTTATCTGATTTCATCGTCATCCATTTGATCCTCTCATCTCCCCTCGATTTTGCTGGGCTTGGCTCGCCTGTGAGCGAAACCGGAGCGGTGAGGAAATTATTCACACCACAGGTAATAATGAGAAATTAATATGCTCCAATAAATTTTCTTTTTTCCTCCGGAAGTTGTCCTCAAAGATGTATGTGGAGAGCCACCAGTCAGCGGAGAAGGAAAAATAATTCCCTCCTGCCACGTAAAGTTGGTGAGCGGTGGGAGTTTCTTGATAAGAAACAGCCCAGGATTCTGTGCTTTTGTTAATAGCAGCAGTGGCTTTGTCTGTGTTTCTTTCTTTGACCTGTTCTGGGAACACATTGCAGTGACCTTCGGTGCCTGTGCACTTTACGGATTGGCATAAGCAAGAGAAGATAGTGTTTAGACACTGTGTACCCCAGGGGACCCCATGAAAACCTGCGTTTTTAAATCCAATTAAAATTTAACTCCCGAGAGTAACCTGACCTTGAGAGAAAGGTAGACACACAGTTCATTCCCCTTTGTTGCGATTTTGTGAAGAGTTTGCCAACAGCTGTTTTCTGAAGATGACGGGGTGTGTTGGGGATGCAGCTGAGTGAGGAGTGAGCGCCCACGTTTGAGCGCGTGTGGCTGCGAGAATGAACCACAGGCGCCTTGTCGGTTAGTGTCATCTTCACTGTGAGTCCAGTTCAAGTTGGTGCTTGTGTGTGTTCGCCACCCTCTTACTGTCTTGGAGGGCCTGTTGTCGTGAGCGAACAGGGGAAGTTGTTGCGTCGGCAGCACCGCGGGGATACACGGAAATGGTGGGGCGACTGCAGCATCCTCGATGCACAGTGCACAACGCAGCAAGTTTCTGCCTTTGTTGGCAGGATAATCATCCAGCCTCGGTTACGTGGGGGAGGGGGACAAGGAGGAAAAGGTGGTGAAACTAAGGGGTTGGCTTTTGTCATCTGGGGCTTCCAGGGACAGGGGTCTGCTGGCCAGATGATTTTTTTTTTAAATTTATTTGTGCATACAAGAGCTGGGGTGCAGGCCAGAGGTGTGGGGGTGAGAGGACTCCCCAGAGACAGAGTGGGGAGCAGAAGCCATGGAGGCCCCTGAGTTCGTCTTTTTCATAGCTGCATACTATTCCATTGTGTATACAGACCATGCCTTTTTAAATAAGATTTATTTTTGCATAGATGAGCTGGGGTGCGGGCCAGAGGTGCGGGGGTGAGAGGACTCCCCAGAGACAGAGTGGGGAGCAGAACAGGCGGATCCACTGAAACCCACTGCTGAGGGGGGCAGCGGGGAGACAGGAGGGGTCTGCTGCGCCCTGTGGGAAGCTCCCTGGCCGGGGATCGAACTCGTGCCACAGTGGCTGGTGATAGCTTCATAGTGCTGAGACCTAACCCCTGCACCCCCAGGGAGGCCCAAGTGCTACACATTTTTTAATAAATTTTTTTCAACTGATAAGGAATATAAACCCCTTCACTAATAAATACCTTTTCTGTTTTTTTCACAGACAAATCCAAAGTAAGTGGCTGTATTAAAAATAATTTATCCAGCCCTTTAAGTCTGGACACTAGACAATTGAAGTGTCTTTTTGACACTACATGGGGCTAAATATCATAGTTCAAAATTTTATCCCAGCCCCAACATTTCCTGAGGGCAGTTCCTTAAATGGAATATGTCCCCCACTTTTTGCCAAGTGAAAATTGTGTTGGATGTCTCATCCAGAAAGAATAACAAAAAAAAAAAAAAAATGAGGGGCAGCTAATCTCACCCATGTGAATGGTCTGGGCAGCTATGTCGAGTAAATTAGACGTTTGAACGTCTAACAATGGATGTCTTAATCACCGCACTGGGTTAATAAACACTGGCTTATCGTGAATGACAGCAATATATATTATTGTGTTCTTTTATGATTTCAGGGAAGTTTGGGGGGGATTAATATGTAAAAATGAAGACATTCACACTCTAATTTTCCTGTGAACATTTAAAAGGTTAAAGACCACTTACTATGGATGAGTTTGTCAGTAATAGGAAATTAACTACTCACGCAATTAAGATCTCTGCTTGGTGTTCTCTGTCTGACTTTGAAGTGCTAATAAGACCAAATTACTCAAATCCAGGAAAGAAATTAAGAAATGTAAAATGTTAATTAAATTCAGAAATAGAACTAATAGGAAAACCAATGTGAACTGGAAATTAAACAACAGGAAATAAATATATAGGGGCGTACGGTGCGGCATGAAATGAAGTGCAGAATTAAAAATAGATCTTGAAAATCGCTTCAAGTGATTTTGTCCACTTTTCATAAATTTAGTGATGGTTTCTGAGAAAGTAAATAAGCATCTCATTACGATAATTGTGTGGATGTTTCCTTCACAAAACTTAAGTCCCATCATCTCGTAAAGTAAAATTAAAATGGAAAATCAGCTTCTTGGAGAGAGCCTCTTGGTGTCCTTTTCAGATGGAGCTTGGGGGTGAGGACCATTGAATCACGTTGAAATTCCCTTCTAAAAGTGAGACCGGTCGTTCTAATGGAGCTATGATAGGCAGTGTCCTAAACCAATGTTACCTCGATAAAAAATACAGTGGGAAAAGAAGGAAAAAGGCTCAATAAACAGAAGCTGTGGAAGTGAGCTCCGTGTTTTCCTTCTCCATAATTTTCACAAGCTCTCAGGCAACTGGTTTCTGAATTCACGGTCTAAAGAGGTGTATTGTGGTTTCCTGGCGTGATTACTTGTCCCCCAATGGACCAAGCCTATTTTTAATTTTCAGGACGTTCTGTGACAAACACATTTTCCTCCTCCCTGAATTTCTGGCGAAAAGATCGTTGAAAAGGATGTTAGATTATTTTCCTCGCGTTTAACAGTGAAGGAATTCGCCAAGGTGTGTCTCAGGTAGAACGAGGCTGGAGCCATATTTCATGCTGTATCTACCTTTTCCTCGCGTGTTTGTTTTGATTTTACTTTGTTCTAGACGTGTTCAGTGCTTATGTTTAACTTCTTGTCTCTGTAGGAAATTACATTGAAATCCAAAGGATCACATTTTGCTCTTTGCCTATTTTCAAATGCATGTGCGTGAAAGC
Organism: Scalopus aquaticus; assembly: GCA_004024925.1. NCBI lineage: Eukaryota > Metazoa > Chordata > Mammalia > Eulipotyphla > Talpidae > Scalopus > Scalopus aquaticus. The sequence continues at coordinate 22,083 of PVIJ01012046.1, forward strand.
TTGGGGGCCTCACCTCAAGCATTTCTGCACCATCCATTTCTTACGCCACCTGTTTCCTCGTACAGGTGAGGACAGGCGTGTTCGGACAAGTCAGTATTGTCTGCAGGTAACCGTTCTGCAGTGAAATGGACATGAACTGGCCCAAGAAAATATTCCAGAAGAGAAATGGGATTTGGAGGCACAGGCCTGGGGGCCAGACCCTTTTCTTTCTTGAGCCTGTGGGTAACTCCGTCCCCCCAACCGGCAAAAGCGTGATTTTTTACCCAAGCCGGTGAATGTGTCCACAGTCCATCTCCCAACACATCTGCGCTTTATTTGTGCCATCAATTTGGTCATTTTCCCATTTTCTGACTCTATGTCTCAGAAAGGTAGCCCCATTCTTAAGTGAGAGGAAAACGTCTCCTTTGATAAGTGAGCGCGTGGCATGGAGAGCAGAGCATAGGAGGCTTCCTGCTGTATATGGCGGCCCTCTATACGGTATTTCAACCACATTCATGTTCTACTGTAGGTTGCAAGTCAAATCCTGTTTGAGTGATTGAAAATATCCATGTCCGTATAGGTGTGTGATTTTCCGTCGCTAAGATACGCACTCTACAGCGGCGGCACCTATGCGTTTCCCAGAGCAATGAGATCCCTCTAATGCAGGATGTGTGCATGGTACAAATCTACACAGAGCCAGCGGGGACAAGATAGAGTCCCCTAAGACGTGAGGTCATGGGTGATTCCACGGAGAAGTCTGAAATAAAGAGAGTCGATGTTGGGTTCCAAAGTTGGACGTGTGGACCTCTCCCTTCGGAGTCCACTTTCTGCTTGTTTTCATATTAACTGGCCAGGGTCAGCAGGAATTCAAAGTCCAGCGTTCTGCCCATAGGGAGATTCCCACGTGGTGCAGCAGACCCCTCCTGCCTCACCCACTTCTCCCCTCAGCAGTGTGTTTCCATCAATCCGCCTGTTCTGCTCCCAGCTCTGTCTCTGGGGAGTCCTCTCACCCCCACGCCTCTGGCCTGCACCCCAGCTTGTGTGCATAAATTAAAAAAATGAGTACTGCCCCTAAATGCTCCAGTCGTACATTGAAACAGCAGTCTGGGCTTGTAGTGCGTATCCTGCAGTTCCCTCCCTGTCGGCAGTGAGTGGGCTGTCGCTTCCTCCTGGCGGCCCTTTCTGGGGTGAAACACTCTGGGTTTATTGAAGGACATGGCACTCTGCTGGGATGGGGGTTTAGTAGGTGTATGATGAGCCAATGCTCTTACTTAGACTGCTTATTTGAGGAGACTTCTAAGAGGAAAGATGGGGTAGCTTCTGGGATCAAACAGGATTTGATTTGCAAAATACCATAGATTATTGGCATCTTCAAAATACCCTCCAGGAAAGCATCTGTTCCTCCTCCTCCCATGCGATGTACACCCATCAAAACGGACATTTCCCCTCACTGTTAAGTATGGGCACACCCTTCTGAGAAATGGGATTAGAGAATGGAAAAATGAGCAAAATAGAGTACAAATAAAATACAACTTTGTCGTGAGATCATGTACTTATTAAGTGGGTTGGGTAAAATTCCTTCTCAGTTTCCTCTCACATCTAAAGATTTATATGTGTTTATAATTCACTGATTTGATTCTTTATATATATATATATATATAATGTATATATATAATGTATATATAATGTATATATAATATATATAATGTATATATAATGTATATATATGTGTATATATAATGTATATGTATGTGTGTATATATAATGTATATGTGTGTGTGTATATATAATGTATATGTGTGTGTGTGTATATAATGTATGTGTGTGTGTATATAATGTGTATGTATGTGTATGTATATAATGTGTATATATGTGTGTATGTATATATATGTGTATATATGTGTGTATGTATATATATGTGTATATATAATGTAACAGACCTTCAATTTATTTTCTAGCAGGCAGGAAAAGTTTGCTAACAGGAGGTGTGATCTCGGCCTACCTCCTTTCTTCCTGTCACGCCTCTCTTCAGGTTAGCAGAGACTTAGGACATGACTTTTAGAATCTCTTCAGCTGGAATTTGAAATCTATCCATTTCTGCCAATTTTACCAGGTGCAGCTCATACACCACAAGCACACATCTTTGTATGTGGTGTTCTCGAAAAGGAGCAGAACTTTGGATTCTGCCCCCTTACTCGAAGTTGCCAAGAGACCGTGGTCTTTGCTTTCGAATTTGCTTCCGTTCTGTAAAAAGAACGTAGCTGAACAATCGAATCAGTCTAAACAGCTCCGGGGACGCAGGAGACACATGTGAAACAAACATCCATGAAAGGTGGCACTTTTCTGTCTTCGCTTATAACATGTCTTGTCGTTCACCAACAGGGTCGTTATTTCTAAGTGTGTCGTCTCGGAAATGGCAGCTGTCACCAAAGACGTGATGATGTTCAATTTCAAAGTCATGTTAAGTGGGAGGAGTGGCCCAAGCTGCAATTGCTTTTAACAAAAACGCAGGCAGCCGGCAGCCGGCTTTACCAAGTTATTTATTCCACGCACACGACAGGGGCGGCTACTGCTGATGACAGTAACTGGTTTAGGTTGGGAGTGGTAAAAATTGAGTAGTCGTGTCCTTGACTCTGAAGCCAGCAATGTGCCTACCAAGTCTGGGTACATTTAAGGGGCTGTACTAGGGGTGACTGAATTAGAGGGGACTGTTGGCATCACAGATGGGCAGGGCCGATCACAGGTCTTCTGATCTAACCAGGCTGAGCCTCTAATGCCAAGTGGCCAAGGAGTGGTGTGGAGTTAACATCTTGGGGAGATGTCACCTGCAGAGTTCTTCACAGTAGCCAAGGCATGGAGGGAATCTAGGTGTCCAGGAGCAGATGAGTGGCTAGAGAAGATGTGAGATCGATTAGAAATGTATGTGACATGTATGTGGGTGGGTGGATGGATGGATGGTGACTCTGTAGATGGATCGAGGATGGATGGACAAAGACAGGATGTGTGGATGGATGGACAAAGACAGATAGGATGGATGGATGGATGGATGGACAGACAAATGCAACTTCTTTCAGAGCCCCCAGTATCTGTTCCCTCCGCCGGGTGTTCGGCGCAGGACTGAGTCTGCTCTAAGTCGCGTGCTGGGGTCTACTCGGCTCTGAACTCCATCCCGGGGAGAGTTTAGAACAAACGGGGAAGTCAGGGCTACTCCGGAGCTTGGGGCGGCGGGCACCGTGCCCATGAGTAAGGGTGCGGCTGCCTGGAGAGGCCGGCGTGGCTACAAGCCTGAACACAACGCTGGCTGTGACCTTCACCCCCTGAACCCGCCTGGCCCCTTTTGGGTCGATCCTTCCCTGGTCGCTTGAGGCCATCACGGGCCAGGATGCCCTCGGTCCACTCAACCTCCAAAGGCCAACAGCGGGCCGGCCTGTCGGGGCCGCAAACCAGGCCCCGGGGGAGCCCCCCGAGGCGCAAGCTCAGCGCGCGCGGAGGCGGCTGCGAGAGGCGCGCGCGCTGACCTGTCCAGCAAGGAGGGGTGCTGGGCAGCATCTGCTGGGACCGGGAGCCCCAGAATTCAGGGGGCGACCCCAGCAAGGAGCTTGTGTGCGGAAGGAAGTGCGCGCTCCCTGCGCTCCCGCGGAGATGTTTGCGCTCCCGTGTCTGCGACTGCAGGTGCGGAGGCCGCGCGCCCCCGGGCAGCGCCCCGAGATTTCGCGGGGATGCTCCGCACACGGCTGTCCCCATTCTCCACGCGCCTCTGCCGTCTTTTCATGTGTAATATGCCCGCTGCCGCCTTGTAAAAACATCTTTAACTTTGGAGACTGGAGGTTGCAAAGGCCTAAATGCGCGCCCAAGATAGGGGTGTGGGGTGAGGCCCCTTAAAAGGACTTTATAATGACTTTATGGAGACACGGATAAGCAGGGATTACAGGCTCGTCTGTGAAATTAAAGAAGCGTCAGTGGCCTTTTTCCTCCTGCGCTGCTGCACCCTACTGAGCACAGATAAAAGGCTTCCCACAGGCCTCTGAGCTTGGGCGTCAGGTCCAAAAAACTAAAGACTTCAGATTTGCAGTGAGACGTAAGTGTGTTCTGTGACGGGTGTCTGAGCAAAGGCGGGAATGTGTGATTTGTGTCTCTAGGGCCAGAGACGTGGAGACTGAGCCCACTGCAGAATCTCAGCCTCTCTAATCCCAGCCGGCAGACAGACAGACGGCCGTCCTCGGGGACGGGCCCCTCCCCACTGGAAGAGGCCACCTCAGCGCCGTCCGGGCAAGAACTCGGGGCGGCCGTCTCTGCCCCCCGTGCCCGTGCAGGCGCTTTCCTCTGCCAGCTCTGTCCCTCTGCAGGGCAGCGGCTGCCTGTCTGCCCGGGGCTGCAGCACACAGGCCTCTCAGCAAACCTGCCCCTCGGGGGGCGGCTCTTCCCGCCCGCACTGTCTGCACAGGTGCCCTTGGCTTCCTGCCCTAATAACCCTGCTCTTTAAGTATAACCGAGTCTCTGTCTCATGGGGAAACTCGCCGCGTGTCGCCGAGGGAGCTCTGGGGAGACCTTTCCCAGGGGGACCCAAGGACCCCGCTTTGCTCTCCAATCCATCAGAAAAACATCACTGGCGTGGCTGCGGCTGATCTAGATGACAGGCCCGTTCACCGCGGCAGCCGGCCGGAGCTGCAGCCCCGCTCAGAAATGTCTGGAATCTGGGGGGCCAGACGCAGGTGGCCAGGCGGAGACCGGCAGGTTGAAAGGGTCGTCTCTGTCCGCCCCCCACGGCGCTGTGCCCAGGAAAGCACAGCATCTCCGCCTCCTCGCGGGCTCTGGAAACTCCAGATTTAGGGTGTGTGACAGTCGGAGGGGGAATCCAGCATCATGAATTTTCAGGCTTAAAAAGGAGCCGCCCCAACCGAAGTCCTTGCCTCCCAGGGGTGTGGATTGAAAACAGAGACCCTCGAGGGTCCCTAGAATTGGAGTCTCACATCTTTCTCCTGAGATAAAATTATGGAAGATGGAAACGTCGTTTTCGTTCTGTGTTTTGTTCCTGGCTAGCATGGCTTGGGAGGTAAGAGGATCTACTCAGTTTTCCAGGTGATGCTGTAGAAGGAAAGTTGTCTGTTGGGGGTGCAGATTGCTAGGTGTGCTGTGAAGGGGTGCATGTGAAGAGTCAGCCAGCCCCCTCTTGGTGGGCTGGCGGGGGCGTGTTCGCAATGGACGCTAAGAGGAAAGTCAACAAAACCTGTTGTTAGCACTGTTGAGAATGTAAGCAAAACTAAAAATTTTTATTTCCAGTCTGAGATAGAGGTAGGTAGACAGACAGGTAGGTGGATGGATGGATGATACGTAGCTTGATAGGTAGATGAATACATAGATGCATAAATGAATGAATGGATGGATGAAAGATTAGATAGGTAGGTAAGTAGATAGATACATAGGTAGGTAGGTAGGTAGGTAGCTAGACAGGATAGATGCAAGACTTGATCAATGGGTAGATGGATGGATGATGGATGGATGAGTGATAGATGATAGATAGATAGGTAGAAAGATAGACAGGATAGATGCAAGACTTGATTGATGGGTAGATGGATGGATGAATGATAGATAGATCATATAAGAAAATGATTGGATTTAAAAGAAATTTTGTGATGTCTTTGGTAGGGCCGTGTTTCTCCCCCTCTTCTCCAGCACTTAAATTGGGGGTCTTTTTAATAGGCATGAAGGTGACTCTTAATCAGCGATCCATACTACACAGTATTATGTGCTTAAGCACACAGGTGCTCGAGGTCAGTAAGATTGACCAGTTAGTGATCGAGGTTTGTGATTGAGCGTTATTGTTGCCACTTCAGATGGTGAGGCCTTGTCTGAAGTTGATGTCTTCAGAAATGTCCCCAAAATTGTAATTTAGGGAACCCATCTGTCGATTCTTAAAATAAAGACCTGTTTTTAGATGGCAGCAGAGATTTCTGCAAAAGCGAAGATATCAACATCTGACCAATTCTTCAAGACTCGCATTGTTCCAAAACTAAGAAAATATCATGAAAACAAACCCTCCCCCTGGCTGAATCCACACAGTGCACAACGGTTGTTTCCGAGTTTGTAACTAGAAAATACAGAAAATACATCCAGAATGTGTTTTTTAAAATTGGGACAAGGAAGAAAGTCATATTTATAATGTCTTTGGGGGGCTGGAGAAGAGTTTTACTAATCTTATTTCCTACTTTCACAGGGTATTAAAATAGTTTCCAATTGATTTCTAAGAGCTCAGTAACTCCACCAGGCCCCTGGACGGTGAAGGTGTTGAGTTTTCAATCTGGTCTCTGCCCAAATATCGAGTGAGAACATTTGGGATTTCAACCCTTATTTAAAGAACTGCATCATTTGAAGCTGAAATTAAATATGTAAATGGTAATGATTTATTTTGTACAAATCAAACTCATAAATAATTTCATATTAACATATGTACAAGCAATTTGCTGTTATTGATGCTGGTAGATTTATCAGCTCTCTTAAATGTTGAATTACTTGTATCTCACACACACACACACACACACACGCTCAGGCACGTTTTTTTAATTGTGAGACTACAAGCAGGCTTTGATTGAATTCAGTCTCAGCTGTAAGAAATAACTATAATTTGAATATGAAACTAGCATTTTTTATTTGCTGGCAAGAAAAAATGATCTGAAAACAGGCATCTCCCAGAATTCGCTGGACACAGGACCGGGGGGAAATAATGGAATGATTTAGTGAGAACAAACTGTAGTTGTTTGGATGCTTCTGGAGCATTCTAAGTGCCTAAGAAACTGCAGCGTTGACATTTGGGAGCCAAGTCTCTTCTGGGAGCAGAAGCAAAGGCGGAAAGAATAGGGGAGCTCGTGTTCGGAGCAGAGTCGCTGTGGCTCTGCTGCTCTGTGCACACCCACCCAGCTCCCTTCCTGAGTAGCCAGCTCCCTCATCCACACTTGGGAAGTATTTCCAACTCAAGACTTTCTTCTCCTTGTGGGCTCATTTTCCTTCAAATTTCACACTAGGTTTATGGTCTCCAGCAGCTGAGCTGATGTTCTCTGCCGCCCGTCCAAGTTTCCTTGGAGGACAATTCTTTATGTTCTTTGTAAATTTCTTTGCACCCAGATGCTTAAATTGTTTTCTATCTTGTGCTTGGCTGCTGGTTGACGGCTTTAGGAAAAACCCTGCTTTTTATCCTGAGGTTGCCCAACACGCTGTCTATTCACATAGCAACGTTGGCTATGAGTTTTTTAAAAACAATGAACAGGGGGCCTCCCTGGGGGCGCAGGGGTGCAGTCTCAGCCTAAGAAGCTGTCCGCAGCCACTGCAGCATGAGTTCGATCCCCGGCCGGGGAGCTTCCCACAGGGCACAGCAGACCCCTCCTGTCTCCCCGCTGCTCCCCTCAGCAGTGGGTTTCAGTGGATCCACCTGTTCTGCTCCCCACTCTGTCTCTGGGGAGTCCTTTCACCCCTGCACCTCTGGCCTGCACCCCAGCTCTTGTATGCAGAAATAAATAAAATCAAACTTAAAAAATGATTAACTTCACTGATACCTTACTTTCAGAAATTAAGAATAATGAGAATATTATTTAATATCTTTGTCTCTCCTCCTGACTTATTTTGCCTAACATCCCCCACTCCGAGCTCCATCCCTGTTGGCACAGATGGAAAGAGTTCACCTTTTGCATGGCTGTATAGTATCCCACACATGTCACATCTTCCTAGTCTGCTCATCTGAGTTTGGGCTGTTAGGTTATTTCCAGAGGTTGGCCATTGTAAATAGGATTGCAATGCACACAGAATCAATAATTTTGTATTCTTCAGGCAGACACCCAGGGGTGAAATTGCTGGATTTTATGGCTGATCCATTTTTAATATTTTTAGAATCCCCATCCTGTTTTCCACAGGGCTGAAGCAGTCCACTTTCCTGCCAACAGTGTTCCCTTTTCTCCATGACCTTTCTTTAACTTTGGAAAAGTGTTTCTGCTAAACATATCTACATTTATTTGCTCTATTGGAATTTTATTTGCATTAATAATTCTTGAAACTACCTCCGCTGAATATTTTATTACAATGATCGTTGGAGTTGCAAGAAAATCTGAACTGTAAACGGTTTCTTAATATGAAGACTTTGATTGATTCTATCATTAGAACCAACATTATTTTCCCTTTTATTCCTCTTTGCTCCTACCCCAATCAATCTGTGGTTTTTTACTTTCCAGCAAGTCTCTCCCATGGTTATTTTCCATTTCATTTTCCTCTGACTGTGGAGAAGGGGAGAGATTAGAATGCAGACATCATAGAGTTTTTATAAGGAAAGGAGGCGTAATGGCAGTTTCTCTGGGGTTAGAGGAAGGGTTGGAATTTGAGCCCCATTTATCAGCACCATGAGTTCAAGCCATTTCAAAGGGGGCTTTATTACCTTACCAATTATTACCAATGTCCAGGTCGTCTTTGATTACTAGTCCTAATTTCTGAAAACTTTCTAGTTCTGACTCAATTGCTTCCTGAATTCATCAGATGTTGACATATCAGAGAATTTGCAAAGCTCCAGTGATGTGGTACCTGCCTGGCTTTTCAGGATTTGGGTCTGGAAATGCCCCACTGTGTGTTATTTTCCTTCCCGACTCCCCAAGTGGCTACTTCACCAACACTACACAGGAATTCAATTCTTCTCGGCTTAACAGATTCTCCACGGACTGCGGTTAAATCAACACTCTGTGCTCTCAATCAAGAGGATAAACTCAAGTACATGATGAACTAGGAACAAGATGGTGTTTAAGGTTTCAATCTTGAGATGCAGTGATGTAATTTTACTAAGCTTGATACTCGTTTTTTAGAGGTGCTAAGAACCTAGAGTCTCAGGGGTGCAGGGGCTAGGTCTCAGCCCTATGAAGCTGTCCGTGGCCACTGCAGCATGAGTTCGATCCCCAGCCAGGGAGCTTCCCACAGGGCGCAGCAGACCCCTCCTGTCTCCCCGCTGCTCCCCTCAGCAGTGTTTCAGTGGATCCGCCTGTTCTGCTCCCCACTCTGTCTCTGGGGAGTCCTCTCCCCCTCACACCACCTGGCCGGCACCCCAGCTCTTGGATGCATCAATAAATATTTTTTAAATAAAGAACCGAGAGACTCAGGTAAAGGTGGTGGCTGAGATGTGTTCCAAAAGCATGTCAAACTAAATTAAAGGTCCTGGTATTTTGAACAGAAAGAAGATTAAAGGACACATGTCAGTCACTTAAAAATATTTGTAAGATTGTGATTAGCAGAGACAATTGGTCGCATATTGCTATAATAGGCAGCAGGGATGGAAGGTACAGAGAACTAGCGAGGAAGTTGGCTCTACGTGTGAGATACGTGAAGGAAGAGACTTGTATGTTTTATTCACTGCTATGCTCTGGCTTTTGCAAATAAGCTGAGCCTATGAATGGAAGCTGACAAATATTTTTGAATACATTAATGGATGAATAGGTAATAAAGCAGAAAATTCTCATCTGTTGAGAGACCGAATGAGCTCACTCGGTAGGTAGCATATGAGATTTTTATTATCTAAATATAACCAGTGTCAGAAAAGGCGATTGAAATTATTACACTTTTGGAAAGGAAATAAAATCCCATAGTCGAGAGTGAAGAAGCAGCGTATTGGGGTCTGGTGCCCTCAGCTCTGCAGCTGTGGCTCTGCCCTTTCCCTGTGACTTCTCACCGGTTGCTCCTGTGCATCTGAATTTTATTCCAGGATCATGGATGATCGTGTCGCTTTGGGTCAACATCAAGAGTTGTCACCGATTCAACATCCCTTATCGGCGAAATGCAAATCTAAACCACAATGAGATACCACCTCACAGCAGTGAGAATGGCCACATTAAAGAAACAGGCAACAACAAATGCTGGCGAGGATGTGGGGAAAAAGGAACTCTTCTACACTGCTGGTGGGAATGCAGACTGGCCCAACCGCTATGGAAAGCCGTATGGAGCTTCCCTAAGACCCAGCAATACCACTTCTGGGAATCTACCCAAAGGACAGAAAAACATTAATCCAAAGGGATACATGCACCCGAGTGTTCCTGAAGCACTGTTTACAATAAGACATGGAAACAATCCAGATGCCCAAAAACATGACTGGATCAAGAATATGTGGTGCCTGTACACAGTGGAATACTACTCAGCCATCAAAAAGGATAAACTCACACCATTCACAGCAACATGGATGGAGCTGGAAGGGATCATGCTCAGCAAAATACGCCAGAAGGAAAAAGAAAAATGTCAGATGGTTTCACTCAGAGGAGAAATATAGGGGAACCAAACAGGAGATCAGGAGGAGAAATAACAAAACCAGAAATGAGAGACATTCTGCGAGGGAGGATAAGGGCTCGAAACGGGGGAGACGAGCAAAGGGGACTGTAGTGACGGTTCACGGGTGAACTGGTGGTGGCCCATGGGGCATACACAATAATGGAAAAGATATATATATATAAAAAAAAAGTTGGCATCCAACCACGGCCACCAGTGGCAGCTCCGGGCTCACTCTCTCAACGAGCTCTTCACAGAGGCCAGAGTGAGGGAGACCGCCCAGTCTTGGGGGCACGTCGGCGCGTCTCCGCTTCCTTTTCGAAGTGACATTTGAATCTTTTGTCGTCAGGCAGACTGAGGGGCCTCCTGGGCCCCCAAACTTGCATCCTCCTCATGGGTTCTGCCATCCACCGCAGGAAGACCAAGCGGCCTCTAAGTAGGAAAGGACTTTAACAGGGTTCGCGAGCAGACGGGAGAGGAGATCACACTTTCCCCATGAAACACCCCAAAGTGTCCATCCCCTCGTGGGTCAATGTCCAGCTAAGCAGGGCTGGCCCAAAGCAGCCCCTGAGCCCCGAGAGCTTCCCCCCACGTCTCAGGCGCTTTCTGGGGACCCGCAGGGAAGGGGCAGAATCCAGGGCAAACCGAGATAAAGGCCGCGCCTGTCTGCTGCCACTGCCCCTCACCCCGTCTGTTCCCCGTGTCTCCTGCATCTCTTACATCCCCGGTGGGAGCCCGAAGCTCAGAGGCCAGGCCCTTCTCCACCTGTCTCCGCCTCCCGTGACCCCCAACTGCGCAGCATCTTCACCTGCCCCCCAGCTCTGCCCCCCACAGCTGGGGCAGGGCACACGCGCCGCCTTCTACAGAGACCCCTCCGTTACAACATCGGGGCGCCTGCCTTCCTGCATCAGCCCGCAACTCCTGCCCACGCACCCCACCCCAGTGTGTCTGGATTCTAAATCCCCTCAGTGACGACGCCCCCGGAGGCCAGCTTCACAGAAGCCCCACCGGGACTCAGCACCGCGGTATCTGGGCTCCCAACCCCGGAAAGTAAGTGTCGCCTTAAGCCACGAGTTTGCTGTGCTTTGGGGGTGCAAGTCACAACAAGGTTGCTGAAGACTCAAGGGTCTCGGTTGCAAGGCTGACAAGGGGCAGATGTTTGCCCGGGGCCATCAATCCCAAATGGGGCCGTGTCTCAGTCTGTGCTCCAGGGCCTGAGTCGCTTTGGTCTTCTACCTCGTTTCTGTCTGGCTTGGCTCATGGTCTGCTGGCCAAAGACTGCCCGACTGAGGAGTCACGTTTGCAAATGCAGCTGAATTCAGTTGTTTCTTCTGTCTGCGTCTTTCCTGGAGCCCCCTGGAGCTCTCCCCACAAGTCAGGGGATGAGCGAGGGTAGTTTTGATCCTAGGACAAAGTGGTTGGGTCACCGCATGGGGGGGGGCTCGGGGCTCCCCCAGGGGAGGCCGCAGAAGGGGTTAACTGGCTTAACTGCTCTGGTGGGTAAGAAGGAACTGCTCTGAAGTGCAAATGAAAAATTCACTATCTTCATCGGATCAAATTATGGCTAATTAGGTCTTTTCAATCAACAAGAGGAGTCATACGTTCTCAAGGCTGTGAATAAATTCTGGAACAAACTTATGCAAATAGTGATTTTGCTCCTTTAATCAAACGCACTCTGGTGGGTGAGCACTAAATTAAACATTAAATATCTTCGTTCCTTTGATGTTTTGTCTCTTGTTCATTATTGCAATAACAAGTTCAACACAACTCACGACACGGGGAGAAGAGACCCGCATGATGATGAGACTTAACTCCGTTTTGCCCATTAAATCACAGAGGAGACGCGGGTCTCATCTATATTTCAGCAGCATCTGTCTGTGGGAGCCGGAAATGAAACCGCTGGCATTTAGCACTGGGACGGGAGGAGCTGGGGGAGGTGGAAGGGAGCTGCTGCTTTCGGCTGTGGCGAAAGGCAGAACGAGGAGAGTTGGTCTTAAATTGCAGCCCAGATGCGTTCCGCTCGATTTCGGTAACAGGTTGGCGCGAACAAGTCCTTGGCCTGTTGGGCAGCAACAAGAACACTGGCATTGCTGACCCCCATCAGCGAAAAGCAAGTGCACCCAACCATTATTGTCATTCTTCTAAAAATTGGGAATGGAGCCACTGTTAACTCTTTGATCACACATTTTCAGATGATAGAATGCAAACCTCAGGGTGCAGGAAGAAGAGTTATAATATGCAACATGTGCAAATAATCCCAGAGGAATTGCTAAGTAGGGGACATCTTCTCTGACCACTACTCCCTCACTTCCACGGCCATTACCTGCTTCCAAATGATAAGAAGGGAGAAAATACTGTGGTAGTTTTGCAAGTGAAAAGAGGCAGCCAGAGGCACTTACTCACAAAAGGATGAGTTGTCAATCGTGCAATTTCAGAGTCCTGCGTCCTGGAGACCGGAGCTGGAGGATAAGGTGGGGCTTTCTTGGTGATGGCCTCGTGGCTAACCATGGGATCAAAATGCCTTTGCAAAGAGTTACTAAGAGGAAGAAATCCGCCTACGTACAGCCTCTATGACAAGATAAAAGCATGCATGGTTTTTCTTGCAATTGGGCCTAGTTCTGTGGTGAAACCATCGGTTTGTTGTATTGCTGGTTTGTCTCCTAATCAAAGAGCGCCTCTGCTAGTAACGCTGCCTCATCTGTTTTAGAAAGAGGCTTTCTGAGAGGGAAGCGGGTGTCAACCTGAGCTACAAACATCTCTCGGGTGTACAGTCGATCACCATCCCCAACGAATCATCTTCCTTCTATCTACTCAAATCAGTACTAAATGAGTAAGTTGTCCCCCCAAATTAACTTTAAAGGTAAATTTCAATCTACGTGGATGATAAAACCTTCACAAAGTCATCATGTAAAAAACTGTAAGCAGAAATTCAAAAATAGGTGCAAACAACTCTATTTTTGGAACAACCGGGGGGAGAGGAGAAATCAAAAGGGCAATGAGAAAATATTGGGCCAGAAATGAAAATGAAAATAAAGCATGCAAAAATTTGTGAGGTGCGTAAGAGGGAAGTGCAGTGATCAATGTGTACATTAGAAAAGACCTGAAATAAAGTAAATTTATGCTTCAAGGAACAGGAGAAAAAAGAACAAACCAGCCTAATGTTAGCAGAAGGAAGCGTTGTTAAAAGAGCAGAAGCAGAGCCTCCCTGGGGGCGCAGGGGTGAGTCTCAGCCTATGAAGCTGTCCCAGCCACTGCAGCACGAGTTCGATCCCCGGCCAGGGAGCTTCCCACAGTGTGCAGCAGACCCCTCCCATCTCCCCGCTGCCCCCTCAGCAGTGGGTTTCAGTGGATCCGCCTGTTCTGCTCCCCAGTCTGCCTCTGGGGAGTCCTCTCACCCCCCACATGCTGGCCTGCACCCCATTTCTTGTATGCATAAATAAATAGATCTTTAAAAAATAATTAGGGCAGAAATAAACAAGAAAAGCAAATAAAAAATGATAGGAAAAAAAGCTATGAAATTCACTGGAGAAAAAGGAAGCCTCATAGACCCGGTGGGAACGCAGACTGGCCCAGTGCTGGTAGAAGACAGTAGGGAGGTTTCTCAAAATATTCATACTCGATCGACCATATGACCCAGCTATTGGCCTCCTAGGTAGCTCCCTGAAAACTGTAACAATCCAAATCCAAAGGGATCGCTGCAGTCCTGTGTTCATTGCAACCATGATTACAATAACCAAGTTATGGAAACAAGTGCCCAAGGACAGAGAATAGGATTAGGAAGTTGTGGTCTGAATACACCGTGGAATACTACTCGGCCATGAAAAAGATGAACTCTTGTCAACTGCAACAACTGGAGGGGATGATGCTGAGTGACATAAGCCAGATGGAGAAAGCCACTCTTCTGTGGCATATCACGAGTAAAAACATAGGCAGATGAAACAGAACTAAAATGAACCCTAAAGCTCTGACTGCAGGACTGAGGGTCCTCAGGAGGGATGGCAGGTGGGGGGAACAAAGGATGGAGGGGACCCCAGTGGACTGCGGCAGGAGGTGATGGGGGCTTTGGGATGGGGAAAGGTGTGGTCACATGCAGCTGAGGAAGTATGACCCTATCACCCCTAAATCGCTTGCCGGGCTGTAAAGCAACAGCAAGAAAAAGAGCACAACTCAAGAAAATGTAGGTAAAACACCATTCCAGCAAACAATGAGGGAAAAAGGAATTTGCCCTTGAATTTAAAGAATCTATCAGTCCCTCACCAGGAGTCACGGATACAGAGCCAGCGCCCGCTGACACAGGCAACCTCACCCTGCCACCTACCAACTCCAGCATATGCCACCCCCAAAGTTAACATTATTCCCCCCAGCCACGCACAGTTGAAAATTCCTGTGTTTGAAAGGCGGCCTTTTCCGCCTCCCCATTGTCACCTTCTAGGCTAAACTGCAAACTCTTGTCCTTGAAATTCTATGCGCCCCTGAAGCCAGCAGGAAATCAGGCACGTAAACACCTCTAAATAAACACTAAATAGATAAAAGCATGCAGGATATTTTCTTGCAAGCACGCCTAGTTCTGTGCTGACTCGGTTACACACACGTCCTGAGCAAGACCAGCGAGACGCCTTCGGTGTCTGCAAGCCAGAAACAGCGCTCTGCTCCTCCTCTTGTTTGCAAAGTCATCAGCAAGAGCTCAATTCTGAATAAAGGGTCAAAGAGTCAATGTTCTCCCCATAATAAAGGGAGACGAACAGGAAATTCAGGTCCAAGAAGAAGTCGGTCAGCGGCCTCCTGGAGCGGAGGGGCTGGCCGTCATGCACCCAGCATGAGATGGTTTTCTGATGCTGGACCGGAGCAGTGTCGGCAGACTTTATGGGGCTCTTTTGAGAGGTGTATGTTCTTTGGGTGCCACATTTCCTTCTTAAATCCACGGAAACACAGAGGGTCCGAGGATTTTTCCAGCCACCAGCTGTGATGAGGGGTCTCCATTGCAGCAGCTTCTGTCCACCCTTCCAGGGATAATGACCTTGAAGCCAGAGGACATTCCTCTAACAGATTTCCTGTTTCTTCCAGCCAGGTTTTGCCTCTTTGGCCAAACGTGGAGCAACAGGCAGCCCCCCCATCCCCTCCCCCAAATTACGTGTCGGTATTAATACCGATAATCGCTTTACGGGAAGACAGAGATAAAAGGACTTTCCCTAAATACCATCTTTTGAAAATAGAATAAAGAGGATCGCAGACAAAGTGCTCTTTTCCTTCCCTGGAAATCTTTTTCTTGAGGCAGCCTGGAAAACACGAGGCTTGAGTCTGTTTCGAGGAAATCTGGAGACATTAAAAATAGCCGCGGTGCCTGAGTGTTCTGTGAGGAGTCGAGTAATTAAAGGCTTAGTCACGGTGGGTTCCCTGCTTGGAAAATGAGTGGAAGAATATTAACTTCAGAGGAAGGTCGAACGCACGGCCAAGGAGGAGAGGAAAACAAGGACAGACAACAGTTCCTTTCAAACAAAAACAGGCTGGGCCGTGTGCCTTCCCGGGAACAGCGTATGCGGCTCCTTTCCCTCCATGTCCTTGCCAGCACTTGGATCTGGTCTCCTAAGAGGAGGTGCTGTCTCACTCTGTTTTGACTGGCCCAGCCCCTCTGGAAAACAGCGTGGGGTTTTCTCAAAAGACTAAAAATGAACGTGCTATACGACTCAGCAATTCCACTCCTGGGCATCTACCCAAAGAACATAAAAACACTAATTTGAAAGGAAACCTGTGCTCCTGTGTTTATCTCAGCACAGTTTGCAATAGCCAAGAGATGGAGACGACACAAATACCCCAGGACAGATGAGAGGATCAGGAAGAGGCGTTCTAGATACACTGTGGAATACTACGCAGCCATGAAAAAGATGAGCGCCTGCCATTTGGGCAACATGGATGCAAAATCAGCCAGAAGGACAAAGATTAAAAGCAGGTGATGTCACTTAAAGGTGCATCAGAGAGAAACCAGACAAAGACAAACTTTACAATCTGCTTGAAAGCTGAGCACAGATCTGAGGCATCCCAGGGCAGGGGAGGAGTAAGAATGGGGGGTGGCTCAGGGGGAGAGCCTAGTGGGCGAGGGCAGAGGGCTCAGGGTGCATCAGTGTTAGGAGAACTCACCTGAGGGGAGAATCCTGGGCTGTGAAAACGCTGCCAAGGACGTACAGCAATGGAACTTCGATCACTCAGCTCCTGGCTGATGGTGACGGACACCCAGCGGTCCTCGGCGCCAGCGAGCCAGAGGGCTTCTTGCTCCTCCCAACCTCCTGAACCACCGAGGGTGAGTATGATGACTTGTTCTGACTCTCTGAGGCCCCCAGAGGCTGCTCAGTGACTGCCTGCACCCTGCCTTCTGGCGGCTGGGCGCTGGTTCACTTTTGACCAACGTCGACC
Source organism: Scalopus aquaticus (assembly GCA_004024925.1). NCBI lineage: Eukaryota > Metazoa > Chordata > Mammalia > Eulipotyphla > Talpidae > Scalopus > Scalopus aquaticus. The sequence goes on from PVIJ01012046.1 coordinate 38,748, forward strand.
ACGGATGCAGCAGGCTATCTCTGCACCTGCAGGGGCCTGGACTGTCTCTGACACCTGCAGGCCATCTCTGCCCCCACAGGTGCCCTGGGCTGTCTCTGACACCTGTACAGCAGGGTCATCTCTGACACCTGCAGGTGCCTGGACCATCTCTGACATCTGCAGGTGTGCTGCGCCATCTCTGCCTCCTCAGGTGCCCGGGGCCATCTCTGGCACCTCTAGGTGCCTGGACCGTCTCTGACACCTGCACGGCTGGGCCATCACAGGTGTACACAGTGGGGGCAGCTGTAACCCAGGCCCCCTTTCCAGATTTTTGTTTTGCCTAAACTCCTCCTGCCCCTGGGCCCACACAGGGGACAGTGTCTGAGGCTGCGCTAGCTGCCTGCCTCCCTGCTTCCCCAGGAACCTCACTCGGACCCCCGCACTTCCCCAGCAGTGCACCCCAATGCAGTGTGCATTCACTGGGAACCAGCAAGGTGGGCAAGCCCCATGCCCCCCATGTTCCTGAGCTTGGGGATGCCCCCCCAACACAAGGGCCCACGCACTCCTCTCTGTGTCTGGCTTTTGAGGGCCTGCACCCGGTGGATTTGCCTCACGTCTGCTGCTCTTTCTGGCCTTGAGGAGGGAGCTGTGTCCCCCCGCTTATGTCTTCTGATTTGGGGTGTGAGGTTCTGTCTGCCCAGCAGCTACCACCCATCTCCTTGGAACCCCCACTGGGAGACATGGCTGGGGTGTCTCACTGAACCCCCACTCCTGCCAGACAAATAAGGAGCTCCTGTTGGCACATGGGTGAGCTCCTGGCACCCCGACCTCTGCTGTTCTGCCTGAGTTCTGGGAGGGAAAGAGGTATTCCGGCAGATTTAACAGCAGTCCAGACGGCTCAGGAGATGGGGACCTCATCGAAGCTGCTGGATGAACGAATGGATGAAGAAATGAATGAACAAATGGATGAACAAATGAATCAACAGACGGATAAATGAACAATTGAATGAACACATGAATGAATGAATGTATGCATTTACCCTCGATTTACTCAGAACGGCCAAGCACACATGGAGCGGTGAAAAACAGTAACTCCCCTCTCCCTAAAGTGGGCTGAAGAGTCTGTAATCCATGAATACGCCTTTCCATTAAATACACGTCATACGCACCTATATTTACAAAATATCACACCTTTGCTAAACATTTATAAATGTACATATTTCTGTTGTTCTGCATGAGAACACATAGGCACACTAACATAGACAACATAAAACATGAAGTATATGCATTTTACATCACCTGTGTATGTGAGCAATGTGGATAATTTATCTCTCTGAATGCATTGCGTATTCTACACGGCATGTAGTTTAATGTCTATTATATGTCCTCCTATAGGTCATGAAATACATATTCTATTTGTTACTTACCTATTTATATGTAAATATACCCATTAAAATCATGTACATAATCAATACGTGCATTTGATTTGTATACGTATTTATATAACCTATATAGAAATGACCATAGATATATCATACAGATATTATTATATGTAGAAATACAGGATATATCTATCATTTATCTGTCTATCCTTCCATCCAATGATCCATCATATATGAATCTGTCATTCGTTTGTCATCTATAATCTATACCATGTATACATCTATGTATTCACCTAATTATCCTTCCATCCAGTTATCCATCTATTATCTACCTATGCGTCTATCACTCATTCATCACCTACCTAAACCTATCTTTACCATTTACATGTCATCTATCTAGCTATCTACCCGTGTGTCATCATCAATCATCCATCCATCATGAACGTGTGTGTATCTATCATCTGTCAGATTATATCTATCATTTACCTGTCTATCCATCTACCCATCCATCCATCCTCCATCTATGTATCTATCCATCCATCCATCCATCCATCATCCATCCATCCATCCATCTCTATCCATCCATCCATCCATCTCTATCCATCCTTCCACCCAATCATCCATCTATTGTGTCTATGCATCTATTATCCATATATCATATCTACAACCTATCTATACCATCTAGATGTCTAATTACCCTTCCATCCCTCATCCATCTTTTATCTATTTATGCATCTAGCATCAGTTTGTCATCAACTTATAACCTATCTACCTACCTGTGTATCGTGTATCAATCATCCATCCATCCATTATGTATCTATCGTTCTATCATCTATCTAGATTATATTATCATTTACCTATCTATCCATCTATCATCCATCCATCTTTTCATCCATCAATCATCTATCTATTTGTCTATCTATGTGTGTATCTATCTATCCTTCCACCCAATCATCGATCCATCATGTGTCTATGCATCTATTATCCATATATCATCTATCTATAACCTGTCTATACCATCTAGATGTCTAATTAGCCTTCCATCCCATCATGCATTCATCTCTCTCATTATCCTTCCATTCAATCATCCATCTTTCATCTATTTATGAATCTAGCATCAATTTGCCATCAACTTATAACCTATCTACCTACCTGTGTGTCATCTATCAATTATCCATCCACCCATTATGTATCTATCGTTCTATCATCTAGATTCTATCTATCATTTACCTATCTATCCATCTATCATCTGTCTGTCTGTCTGTCTGTCTATATCTATCCATCCTTCCACCCAATCATCGCTCTATCATGTGTCTATGCATCTATTATCCATATATCATCTATCTATAACTTAACTATACCATCTAGACATCTAATTGTCCTTCCATCCCATCATCCATTCGTCTCATTATCCTTCTATCCAATCATCCATCTATTACCTACTTATGCATCAGCCCCAATTTGTCATCGACTTATAACCTGTCTACCTACCTACCTGTGTTAGCATCTATCAGCCACCCATCCATCCTTCATCTATGTATCTACCCATCATCTTCCTCCCTCCCTCCTCCCTCCTTCCCTCCTTCCTTCTCTGAGAGTCACATACAGCAAGGACCTGAGAACAGCACGAAAAATGCAGCTGAGCAGAGCAGAAGTCCTGCCACAGGCTGTTGCTTCTCCTCACGCAACCGGCACATGGGCAGAACCTGTTAGCAACGGCTGCCATTCAAACCCTGCTGCCGCTGGCTGCGAGTCTGACTCACCTTCCCCACGAGGACAGGACTCGGCGGGACTGAGGCACGTCGGGGGGAGCAGGGCCAGCCTCTGGGGGGGGGGCCCGGCCATCAGCTCTCAGCTGTTGCTTCCAAGAGCAGAGTCTGCTTGAAGCCGGCTCCAGCGAGGTCGTCTGCCGGAGCCTGCAGGTTACAGGTGACCCCTAAATACGGGACGAAGCAGCCCCCAGCAGTGGCAGGAAGACCGTGAAGCCGGAGGGGCTGCAGAAGCCCCCATCCCTGGGTGGGGGGTGTCCCTCGTTCTCAACCCACAAGCGCCGGCCGGAGGCGAAAGGCAAGGGGGGCCAGCCAGCGACGAAAGGAAGGAAGGACGCGGAATTATTTGCACAAAGCATTAGAAAATACTGTGATATTTTATTATTAAAAATGCTGCTGAAAAGTTTATACATATGTATCCAGCCATATATATCTTCTATCATTACTTAAGGCAAAATGAAAAACAAAATCGCAAAATCATAACCCAAGAAACGAGTGAACCCTGCGTGCCTGTGGAAGTTGAGAAGCGTACGAAAGTTTTTTTTGCATTTTTGACTTATCTTTTTCTCCTTTTTTTGGGGTTTTTTTTCCTCTTTTTTATAGATAGCAAGTGTAGGGTATGCTCATAGAACTCTATGAAGATTCTATCACTTCTTCCCGTGTAGAAATAAGGGCTCGTGGAGGTGTAGTAAATCGCCTGTCGTCGTCCTCTGGAAAAGCCAAAGTCCTTTCACTGTACAATGACGGGTTCCCCTCACCCAATGGCAGAAGCCTGGTGAGTACTGGGCATAGTGCAGAAGACGAGTGGGATACTGAACAGATACCGAAGTGCACGCCACACACACACCAACCCTCGCGCGCCGACGCGTCCTGGACAGCGGGGAGACACGGCTGAGATGGGGACGGGCGTTGCGGGCGACGAGGGCCGGGGCAGAGCGGCCAGCAGCGCGCCCCGACGGCGCGGCACAGGCGAGCATCGCGGCTGGGAACAAAGCACGAAGCGACAGGATGGAGGGAGAGGCCGGGGCCTGGGCAGGCGGAGCGCTCGCCACGGCCTCGCGGCCCGGACGGTCAGCCCCGGGGCGCACGGGCCAGAGGGTCCCGTCCACCAGGGCGCCCGCTGCCCGCGCTCGGCCGGACGCAGGAGCCGCGGCGCCGGCCCTCAGGCAGCCCTGGAGGAAGACAAGAGGGGCATCGCCAGTTCTGCGGAGCGCGCCCGGCCGCCAGGTCGCCAACCCAAAGCGGGCGAGGCGGTGGGCGCGCGCGGACCCCCAAAGCCCGCGGAGCGCCCCGCTCCTCCTGCTCCGGCACAGCAGTTTGCTGCCCGCGCTCTCCACGGACGGGACAGGGACGGACACCCACGGACGCCACAGCCCAGAAGCGGGGGTCTGCGCCCCAGTGGGAGGGAGGAGAGGGAGGGGCGCCGGCTGGGGGCCCGCGAGGGGCTCGGGACCCCGCACGGAGACCACGGCCCTCCGTGTGGCCAGGGGGCTGAGCGGGGAGGTGGCCGCGCCCTCCCTGGGCCGCGGGACAACGCCGACCCCGCCGACCCCGCGCCCAGCTCCGGCCGCGGGCGGCTGCAGTTTGCGCAGAGGCAGCGGGACGGCCGTGCCCAGACAGCGCTCTCCACCACCACCGCCGCATGCGCTGGGCAACCTCGTCCGGCCCGGAGCCCCGGGTCTCGCTCGGCGCGCGGGGCCGGGGGGAATCGGGCCTCGGGCCGGGCCCGCCGCGTGCGGGCGCAGCTCCGGGCTGCACGGACGGCCCCGGGAGCGCCCCGTCTCGCTGGAGGCTCTTCCGGACGCGAAACACCGATGAAAGCTTGTCCCCTGCGCGTGTCTGACCCCACAGCTATATACAATTTTCTTTTGACTATTTGTACAGAGTTTCTTAAATAGAGTCCAGAGCGGCCAGGCACGGCTGTGCGCACCTGCGGCCCGGCCACGGCACCAGCCCTCGGCTGTCCCGCTGGGTCCTGCGCTCCTCCGCCTGGCTGAGAACTCGGACGCGGCCCGGGAGGGCTCTTCGCCCAGGCGGGGCTCCCGGGCCGTGGCTCGTGGAGGACTCGCTTTCCTCGACGGCAATTAAAAAACGAACGCGCCGCGCCCCGGTCGAGTTCCAGGGCGCTGGTTTCGGCGGGGTCCTCGGGCGCGCCCGGGAGGGGCGCAGGGCGGCGGCCTCGGGGCAGAACCGAGGGGCCCGGGCACCCCTCGCGGGTCACGGGCTGGGGCGCGGCCGCGGGCGGCGTCGGGGCCGGGGGGCCGCCCTGTGCGCGCTCTCCTTTGGCGAGCCCGCGCGCGCCGAGGCGTGGCCGGAGGGGCGCACCGAGCTATACCCGCGTGGTGGAGTGTCCGTGCGGGAGGTTGGTGCTGTTCTGGCCGCCGCTGAAGGTGTTGAACGTGTGTAAGGGCTGCATGCCCGTCAGCGTGTTGGGGATCATCGTGATGGTGTTGGGGGTCATCAGCGGGATGTCGTCGGGCGAGCGCCGCAGCGTGAGCGTGTAGTCCGGCGGGCAGGTGAGGCGCAGCGTGTCGTGCGCCTGCAGCGACTCGCACTCGTGGTCGTGGTCCAGCTGCTTCATCTGCAGGGACATAATCTCCTCGTTCTGCAGGTGCGCGATGTCGTTGGTGGTGTTGCGCTGCGGGCTGGGCCGCCGGTGCGTCTCGTGGCGCCGCTTGTCCTTCTTGTAGTAGAGCGCGGCGAAGGCCAGGATGTTGAGGAACAGCAGGGACGCGCCCACGGCGATCGTGACGCTCAGCTCGGTGGAGTAGTCCCGCTTGGTCTCGATGAGGACCGTGGTGTCCTCCGGCCCCGGCTTGTGGGGGTCCTTGGCGTGCTTGGGGCTGTTGGCGGGGGTGATGGCCGGGCGCTTCGTGGTGGGCCAGATCTTGGCAGGGGACCGGCGGGTCCCGTACGGGAAGGACGTCATGTCCGGCGGGGGCACCTTGGTGGTGGTGGACACGTACTGGAAGATCTCGTTGAGGTTGTGTAGGTGGGGCACCAGCTCCAGCCAGAAGGCCACCTTGGTGGCGCGGTAGTGGTCCCGCACACGGGGCTTCAGGCCGATGTGTAGGTACAGCTGGTCCTTGGGGTTGTACTTGGACCAGGCCACTTCCTCAAAGCGGTTGGGTTTTGTGTGGATGAACTTGGTGTCCTGAGGAACGGGCTGGTTCGGGTCACTAGGGACAGAAAAGGAAGAGAGAAATGAAAGGAAGTTCTACCCTTGCATACTTCTCGGGTCAGTCTCTTTTATTTATTGATGCATGCAAGAGCTGGGGTGCAGGCCAGAGGGGTGGGGGTGAGAGGACTCCCCAGAGACAGAGTGGGGAGCAGAAGCCATGGAGGCCCCTGAGTCCATCTTTTTCATAGCTGCATACTATTCCATTGTGTATACAGACCACAGGTTTTTAAAAAAGATTTCTTTACTTTTGCGTAGATGAGCTGGGGTGCAGGCCAGAGGTGCGGGGGTGAGAGGACTCCCCAGAGACAGAGTGGGGAGCAGAACAGGCGGATCCACTGAAACCCACTGCTGAGGGGGGCAGCGGGGAGACAGGAGGGGTCTGCTGCACCCTGTGGGAAGCTCCCCGGCCGGGGATCGAACTCGTGCTGCAGTGGTTGCCGATAGCTTCACAGGCTGAGACTTAACCCCTGTGCCCCCAGTGAGGCCCTCGGGTCAATCTCTTCATCAGATAAAACAGTAGGTGATGCTGGCCTGAAGGGGTCACAGGTACAATCCGTTTCTCCTACACGGCTACCATGTTGTCTGTTCTTTATACTCTTGCCTTTATTTAGGAGATAATTCCTATAACCTAATGGCCCAGAAAGGATGAGTGGATCAAGAAGATGTGGTCTACACACACACACACACACACACACACACACACACACACACACACACACGGAATACTATGCAGCCATCAAAAGGGAAACTATCATTTGCAGCACCATGGACGGAGCTGAAAGGGGTGATGGTCAGTGAAATAAGTCAGAAGGATGAAGATAAATACTGGCTGGTGTCACTTATAGGCAGAATATAAAGAAACCAAACAATGGGCCAGACAAAGACAAGCTTGAAAACGGGGCATAGATCTGAGGCTTCCAGGAGGGAAGGGGGAGGGGAGGGGCGAGAACGGGATGGCGGGATAGCACCGTGGACTTTGGCTCCTTGGTGGTAGGAGAACTATACCTGAGGGGAGAAATCCTACACTGTCAAGAAATTAACATGGATATAAAATAGTGGCACTTCATTAAAAACAAAATACTTCTCAAAAAAGGAACTTTTAGAGATGCTTGGGGAAAAAAAATAATCCCCGATCGCTGCCCTGATATCTCTAGTATTTTCTAACCCATGCCATCATCTGCAGCAATTTTCAATATTTCCCATTTAACTCCTCTAGAGACAGGAATCCCAAGCAGGGCTGACTTGATGGAGATATTTGGCAACAACTGGGGAAATTCTGGGATTTCACCAAGAGGCCTGGTGCGCTGCGTGGGGGTACAGGCCAGGCAAACGGCCCTCCAGGGAACTGCACCCCCATTCCCAGCAAATAGTTTTGACCGCAGATGTCAATGGCATTGAGGTTGACAAGCCCTGATTCGGAGGGTATGGTTCAGAGAAATGGGTGGAAATATGTCTTCTTGGCCAAGAATGGCTTCTGAGGTCAAGGAGCTTTAAAACAGACAACAGTAATAAATAAATAGACAATAAAGAAATAAATAATAGACGATAAATAGTCAATGAGTTTTAAAACAGACGATAAAAATACACATAGAAATAAATAGCAGCTACAGGCAAACAGACATTAAAATCCACAAAACACTACCTTTGTGCCAACAGAATGTGCAGCAAGTGAACTGGCCCCGTTGGCTCTCCCCTGCCAGACAAACTGTCCCAGGGCACCCGCTGAAGACTGAGTCACCTAAAGATCCACCAACACCCCGTGAATTCTAGGAGGTTTGGAATACTGAGGTGAACGAACACGTTGGGGAGGAGAAAGACGAGATGCAAGAAGAGGACTTTCCTCCTCAGCTCTGCCTTGGTAGCCCTAGTGGGTTTTTATTTTATATCTTGTTAAATCTTTTAAATTATTTTTGATGCATTGATTGTTATTGAGCTGAGACGAGGCAGGGTCACCCAAGACCTGCAATTGCAGAAGAATTTACAAAGTGAGCGCGGGCAGAAGGAGACGCACCAGTGAAGACTACTGCCCAAGAGATGGCGCTTCCAACGTCTCTGCAGACAGGTCTCCAAAACCATGAGCGCACCCCCCACCCCCGCAGTCTCCATATAACCCTCGTATTTCGGTTAATTGGGACGACACTCAAAGATCTCGCTTTGCCATTTCTTTCATTTCTTTTGTTCCTCAAAAAACACCCTTGTCCATGTCCCCAAAGAACAATCTTGTCCATGTCCCCAAAGAACAATCTTGTCCATGTTCCCCAAGAACCATCTTCTCTACGTCCCCAAGAACCACCTTGTCCATGTTCCCCAAAGACCTCTGTCCATGTCCCCAAAGAACAATCTTGTCCACGTCCCCCAAGAACCACCTTGCCCATGTTCCCCCAAGAACCATCTTGTCCATGTTCCCCCAAGAACCATCTTGTCCATGTTCCCCAAAGAACCTTGTCCATGTCCCCCAAGAACAATCTTGTCCACGTCCCCCAAGAACCACCTTCTCACGTCCCCAAGAACCACCTTGTCCATGTTCCCCCAAGAACCTTGTCCATGTCCCCCAAGAACAATCTTGTCCACGTCCCCCAAGAACCACCTTCTCACGTCCCCAAGAAGCAGCTGTCCACGATCCAACCCCAACAGAGGATCCGCCTTCCCTGGTCCTGTCGCTACCGGCGCTCAGCTGCTCTCTGAAGGTCTCTACTTTCGGAGACCAGAACTACGTTTCTCTAAAAACGCCAGCGGTCTCCAAACACGCTCCCCGGGCTGTGGGGCCGTCGCTGCGCCTCCGAGCCCACCTGGATGAGCCTCTGCTCCTTGAGCTCTACGAGGAGCTTTTCCGGCCGCGCCGAGCCCCGTGTCTGCCGCGTCTCCGAGGGGCGAGAGGCTGGTTGCTCTGCTCACAGCGAGGTCACCTGGACGCGCCTGCAGCCACGTCTCTCAGCCGAACCCCAAGTGCCTCCTGCCCGCGCGTGGGGCGCAGCCAAGGCGGGAGGGACGCAGAGACGGCGCCTGGAGTTCAGCAGACGCCACATGGCCCTCCTGACGCCGGCTCCTGAGGCAGCCACCACCAAATACGGGGTTCCATCTGCCACTCCTTTGCTCCCCTCCTCCTCTCTTTCCTTCCTCCCTTCTTCCCTCCCTAGTTCCTTCCCTTCCTTCCTCCCTTCCCTTCCCTTCTCTTCCTTTCCCCTTCCCTCCTTCCGTCCTCTTCTTCCTTCCTCCCTCCCTCCCTCCCTCCCTTCCTTCTTCCCTCTCTCCCTCCTTCCTTCCTTTTCCCCTCTTTCTCTCCTTCCTTCCTCCCTGCCCTCCTGCGCTTGATCTCAGTCAAGCCCTAGTTGAAGCAACAAACTTTCGGTGAGAACAAGCATCTCTCCGGAGCGTCTAAACCTTCTCCCCAGGAATCTCTCTCGAGTGTCTAAACCTTCTCCCTCCCCAGGCTCCAAAACTCACACTTCCGTAGCACCCGACAGTGCAGAGCCCTTCTCCATACAGCCAGTCCATCTGTCAGTCACTCAACAAACACGGCGGCCCTTCACTCAGCCGGCCAAGCGAGCTTGTCCTACTCCAGGAAAGAATTCCGGGATGACCTTAAGGAAGGGCGGGTGCTCTCCCCACAGAGAGCTGCTGAGACTCGGCCTGCGGGGCTCCGCGGGGTGGGGGGTTGGGGGGGCTCACGCCAACCTGTGCGCTGCAGGGGGGGGCAGGAGGTGCCCAGGTGCCGGGTGCATCCTCATCTGTGATGCAGCGAGAGGCTCAAGGTTAATGACAGAGGCACCACGGGCAGCCCAGAACGGCACCTCATTAATTTCCACAATTATGAGACAAGAGAAAATGAGACGGCGTGAGATGTGGAGCTGTTTGCGAGCGGGGCCCCGTCTGTCTTGCATTCTGGCCGAGCAGCTGGCCTCTCGGTAGTGACCGCAGTGCGAGACACGCGCTTCTGAGACCTGAGTGTTGGCATGGAACGGGGCACGGGGCTCAAGGGTGGGTGTGCTGACGTAAGGCGGCGCCACACACCGACACAGATCTGGCCTCGAACTCGCGAGCTGAAGCGCGATGGACACACCCCGAAACTGGGGTCCACACGGATCCGTGAGCGCACGTGGGGAGGCACGGTATGGCATGCCGTGTGGACTGTATGGTCCCGTGTACGTGCACTTGTGTGCGTGGTAAAGCCGTGTGCTCACACATCGGTGCGGACATACGTGTGTGCGCCAGTCTTGGAGAAGTGCTCATGTGTGTGCAGGCACAGACATATGGACAGGTGTGTGGGCCACCCTTTCGACAGCTCTAGGTCTGTCGTCCACCTGTGCATGTAGCCTGTCTGTCTGTCTGTCTGTCCGGCCAGCCATCATCCATCCATCCAATCCTCTTTGTAATTATCCTAATTATCCTTCCATCTAATCATCGACCCATCATGTGTCTATGCATCTATTATCCATATATCATCTATAACCTGTCCATACCATCTAGATGTCTAATTATCCTTCCATCCCATCATCCATCTTTTATCTATTTATGCATCTAGCATCAGTTTGTCATCGACTTATAACCTATCTACCTACAAACATGTGTCATCTATCAATCATCTATCCATCCATTATGTACGTATCTATCGTTCTATCATCTATCTAGATTATGTTATCATTTACCTGTCTATCCATCGTTCATCCATCCGTCTTTTCATCCATCAATCACCTGTCTGTCTATCTATCTAGCTAGCTAGCTATCCTTCCACCCAGTCATCGATCCATCATGTGTCTATGCATCTATTATCCATATATCATCTATCTATAACCTGTCTATACCATCTCGATGTCTAATTATCCTTCCATCCCATCATCCGTCTTTTATCTATTTATGCATCTAGCATCAGTTTGTCATCGACTTATAACCTATCTACCTACAAACATGTGTCATCTATCAATCATCTATCCTTCCATTATGTACGTATCTATCGTTCTATCATCTATCTAGATTATATTATCATTTACCTATCTATCCATCTATCATCCATCTGTCTTTTCATCTATCGATCACCTGTCTATCTATCTGTCTATCCTTCCACCCAATCATTGCTCTACCATGTGTCTATGCATCTATAATCCATATATCATCTATCTATAACCTGTCTATACCATTTAGATGTCTAATTATCCTTCCATCCCATCATGCATTCATCTCTCTCATTATCCTTCCATTCAATCATCCATCTTTCATCTATTTATGTATCTAGCATCAATTTGTCATCGACTTATAACCTATCTACCTACCTGTGTGTCATCTATCAATTATCCATCCACCCATTATGTATCTATCGTTCTATCATCTATCTAGATTATATTATCATTTACCTATCTATCCATCTATCATCCATCCGTCTTTTCATCCATCAATCACCTGTCTGTCTATCTATCCTTCCACCCAATCATCGATCTATCATGTGTCTATGCATCTATTATCCACATATCATCTATCTATAACCTGTCTATACCATCTAGATGTCTAATTATCCTTCCATCCCATCATGCATTCATCTCTCTCATTATCCTTCCATTCAAACATCCATCTTTTATCTATTTATGTATCTAGCATCAATTTGTCATCGACTTATAACCTATCTACCTACCTGTGTGTCATCTATCAATTGTCCATCCACCCATTATGTATCTATCGTTCTATCATCTAGATTATATCTATCATTTACCTATCTATCCATGTATCATCCATCCATCCACCCATCATCTATCTATCATCTATCTATCCTTCCAATCATCGATCCATCATGTGTCTATGCATCTATTATCCATATATCATCTATCTATAACCTATCTATACCATCTAGATGTCTAATTATCCTTCCATCCCAAAATCCATCCATATCTGTCAATCTATCTTCCATCCATCCATCCACCCATCCAATCTGGCATTCATTCTTCCCGCCCACCTGCCTCTCTATCTACCCACCTGTCTGTATATGTATGTATGTATGTATGTATCATCTATCATCTGTCTGTCTATCTATCTATCTATCTATCTATCTATCTATCTATCTATCTATCTATCTATCTATCTATCTATCTATTCATCCATCCAATCATTCAGCCAGCCAATCTACCTGGCCATCAGAAAGGCCATGATGCATTTTTGCTTGAAAACCATAGAAAAAAATACGTCATGGCTATTCCGACAACCCGATACTTACCTACCTACCTACCCGTCCACCCATCCAATCTTCCATCCATCCACGCATCCATCCTGCCTGTACATCTTTTTATCTGTCTGTCTGTCCATCCACCCATCATCTCTCGTCTCTCTCTACACGCACACAGCACGGCCCCACGGTCACTGAGGCTTGTTCGGTCCCTGCAGACAGGCACTGAGGACAGTCGGCCGAGTCCCACGCGTGCTCCGCTAACTCTGCGCCCTCCCGGGCAGGTGTCCTCACCTCTAGCTTCGAAGCTCGGCCTTCAGCTTGCAGCCGACAGCCTGCGTGCGCCCTGCCCCAGCCAGGAGGCGATCTGGAAGTTTCCAGTGCAGGTAGCACAGGGAGCAGCGGGTCACAGGACTGTTTGTCTGTGTGCAGGTGTGACATCGCCCATGCGTGTGTGCCTGCAGTGTGGTTCTGCATGTGTGTGCGTGCAAGTGTGACTGCATACGCGTGTGCATTTGTGTTACAGGCGTACACACTGGTCTTTGCACACGTCTCCATGCAGGTCTGTGTTGTGTGTCCATGTGGAGGCGTGTGTGCCGTGTGGCTGTGCGCACGTGAACACGTGTCGTGTGGTTGGCGTG
>PVIJ01012047.1:0-51642 GCA_004024925.1 Scalopus aquaticus
AATAACAATAAAAATATATATTATAAAAAAAAAAAAGATCTAGCTGCAAATTGGGAAGGGAATACCTGCATCCATACATGCCTGCATGTTGAGAGAATGGAGAAGGTGGGAGATGTGGAAGGGACATGAAAAGAATATTTAGCAGAAGGAAGTAATACAATGGAGTGGAATCGGAATCTGATGCTAGTTTTCAATGTACAGTAAACATTGGTAAACTATCATCCTACCTTCACTAGACTGTCTAAGTGATCACCAGAAAGGTAAAAGCCTTATCAGTATTTAAGTCCATCAGTTTTAAAGAATAACATGTTCTCAAAATACATTGATACTGTGAGAGGTTTCCCTCAGATCTACAACAACAACAAATGGATAACAACAAATAGATCTCTAAGCTTCAAGTAACACAACAGAAGTATCTGCTGGCTCAATACCAACCTGCTTAACAATGTGCTCTGATATCCACCAGAAGCTGCTGCTGGAATCTGGAGAAGAAAGTATTTGACCTAAGTCTCATTGCAATCAGCACCCTTTCCTTGACTTTCTACTCACAAAACTGAATTACAAGAGAAGCTAAGATGGGGTTTAGTTATTTTTTCTAAGTATTCAAAAACTCCCTTTTAAAAATTTATAATTTAGAAAAATTAGGTCATTACATTTCATTTTTGGTTGTGCAAGATAAAATAAGAAAACATTTATTTCATGTCATTATTCCTAGGAAAATGTCACATAACCAGAAGAATTTTTTAATTGATCCCCCTCTTCAAAATTTAGGTATATTTCGCTTTTTGAAAGTTCATTTTTCACAACGTAGCTTTTACAAAAGTCCTACATAAACACCTGCTTTTGCTAACTAAAAGAAGTACAGGCCTCCCTGGTGGCGCAGCAGTTAAGCGCTGTGCTGAGGAGCTGTCAGCAGCGGTGACGCGAGTTCGACGCCCGGCTGGGGAGATTCCCACATGGCACAGCAGACCTCTCCTGCCTCACCTGCTGCTCCCCTTAGCAGATTTCTGACAATCTGCCTGTTCTGCTCCCCACTCTGTCTCTGGTGAGCCCTCTCGCCGCCCCACGCCTCTGGCCTGTACCCGAGCCTGTACAAAAAAATAAATAAATCTTTAAAAAAAATGAGACATATTGTACATCCTGTAAACTTCCTCTCTCATTTAGAGGTTGCTGCCACCCCATATTCCTGAACTGTTAAAATTCATTGTAGTACATCTTAATCTCTTAGGAGAGTTCAGGCTGCGATGTACCTGATAAAACATGGGAGACCATTCCCTCCTCCAATCCTAACTTGAGGAAGTGCAAGGTCTAGGCAATGTCATTGGTAATTTGTTAACTGTAAAACAATGCACAATACATTGTTCCTGTGATTGGGTGACTGGGGTGGGGGGGGGGGCTGGTATGAAAAGAAGGGAGGGAATAGGAAGAAAAAATAGAATCTAAAAAAAATTTACAAAAAACAATCAGTTTTTACCACTTTCTGAACCAACGTAATATTAAGTATAGGGACCAATCCATGGTGGCGCAGGGGTTAAAGTCTCAGTACTATCAAGTTATCACCAGCCACTGCAGCATGAGTTTGATTCTCACCCAGGGAGCTGACACACATGGCACAGCAGGCCTCTCCTGTCTTGCCCACTGCTCCCCTCAGCAGTGTATTTCAGTAGATTTGCCTGTTCTGCTGCCCACTCTGTTTCTGGGGAATCCTCTCACCACCTTTCCTCCTCCCCCACACCACTGACCTACACCCCAGTTCTTGTATGCAAAATAAATAAATAATTTTTAAAAATAAAAAATAATAATAATTGAAGACCCTTTCATTCTCCAGCCTGACTTTCTTAGTGCAGGTTTCCCACTTCTAGGTTGTTGATTCTCCAGCCTCATCCATGAAGCAGGTTGGAGTTCCCATTCTTATTGGAAAATATTTACCCAAATCTCAATCAATAAAGGAAAATTGAGAGTAGTGAAGAAAAATTAGCACTAATAAAATTGATGGCTTTGTCTTTTTATTAACCTCAGACACTTGGAACTCTAGGTGGACAAAGAAGCTTTTCAGCCAAATAGAAAAATCACTTTTAGAAAGACAAAAGACTGAATACAGGTTTTCCCTGCTATCTGAAAGTAGAATGTTTCTATGAAATCTTTCATGAGCTGAAATTTTATAGACCAAGAAGCAATCCTATTAATTTATGTCAAAAAATTTTGCAAGCTTTCCCAGATCCAAAAATAACTTACCAACTCACACCAAATAACACAGGAAACCTAGAATAACACCAACATATAGTAGAAGCTGGGACAATGATACCTACATAGTCTGTATATGCCTCCCAGGGAAGGAACTTGGTGGAGCTGCTCTCTCTGCTGCCTCTAGAGCAGCTGCTGCAAAATTAATACTGAATTATGTTTCTGCTTTTCACCTTTTGTCATAAAAGCAAAATTTCCCTTCAGATTTCTTTCATTTAGCAAAAACAGGTAGTAATGTAGGTCTTTCATAAAAGTGAAATGGTATAACTCAAACTTTGAAAATGCAGGGCATAGCTATATCATCCAAATAGATAGTTATCTATGTTACAAAGTACTAAGGAATGAAGGACTTAATTTTGCCCCCAGAGGGAGAGCTCAAGCCTCTGAGAATAGATTACTCATCTTGTCTGCCAAGTAGCTAGATGTTCTGAAAACATGTACTTGAAGTATTATATGCTTCATCTTCCATGGAATTCTACTTTGATGACTTCTGTTGATGACTCAAACATGAAATACTTAAAAAATTTCACAAGTTCTCATTTCTTGTGAGAAAAAAGAGTAAGATCTTCATATAGGGTGAAAAAAAACAAAACCATTGATTCATATGTGTTCATGTGTGTCTATGTTCATGTGCTCATATGCATAAAACTCAGAAATGCAAGTATCAGTGTTGTGTTGTTCAGTAACATTTCAGGTATTAGATAGGCTTTTCTTTAGTCATTTTTGAAATTATAAACCTAAACCTGCATCCCCTGAGAAATTCTTATTTGAGAAACTCTCAAACATTACTCTTGACTTTTTATGTTTTCCTTTTAGATACCATTTCATATTTTACAACATTACATAATTTTAATTTGAAACTTGAAAATCATAACTTTTGTGCTGGACATTCATTTAAATAAATGAAAGTAAATAATCACCACTTCATTTATTATTCTTCTAGTCTAAAACCTTCTGTCTTTTTTTGTTTTGGAATTTTTCCTAAAATCTTTTTATCTATTTGTTATCCAGAAGGACAATACTTACTTCATTAAAAAAAGAATATGTGTATATATTGTTCAAAACTCAGTGGGAAAAACAAACAAAAAAATGCCAAAGATTCATATATTACCATTTGTTTATCTTGCAGAAATATATAAAACAGTTCATCAACATAACTTCACTTATACATTTCGAGATAATATATTTAAGAGTCAATTAAAGTCAATTCTAAATTCATGTCACTATTTTCCAAGAACCAAATGAATCAACACTATAATGCATTAAAAATAATCATTCACTGGATATTGTAGTGGTAGTTGCTTAAATTAAAATTGATATGAGCTATGAATAAGAAACCACAATTGAGTAAGCTCCTTTCCTTTCAAAAATCAGTATAAGAAAGATAATAATTTTCAAGACTAATTGAGTCTACCTATTCTGAAATAAAGCTAGAAGCAAAATACAAAAAAAAAAAAAAAAAAAAAAAAAAAAAAAAAAAAAAAAAAAAAAAAAAAAAAAAAAAATTCCCAGACAAAGAATGTTGAGAGGGAAGTAAATGGAGCAAAGGCAACTCAAGGCTTCAAGCCAATGGAAAAGAAGATTCTACCTAGATGTAAATTAGAAGAGTGAGTGTTGTAAATAAGAAATCATCCCAAAGCAATTATTGAGAGCCCACTATGCCGGGAAGTACCTCCACAAATACTTGAGCTTTTTAGGAAAGTAGGACAAGGAAAGACTTAGATAGTGAGTATGAAGATAAATTCTCTACAATGCCTATGAATTTTTTCGACTCCTCAACTATTCTAAAGTCATTATAGGTCAATTTCACAGAAGTAGGGGGAAAAGAAAGGATGGGAGGAAAGAAGGAAGGAGAAAGTGAGGAAGGGAAGGAAGAAAAGTTAAAAAGAATGAAAAGAGAAAGAGATAGGGATAAAAAAGAAAGGAAGCATTTGTGTACTAGTCTATACCAAAAATATATATATAAAAAAAAAAACCTGGGATGTTATTTTATTCAAAACCTATCGTTTATATTTTTGGTCAAATAGTGACTCCAATAAGTAATAAGACTCCAATATCACTCATTTCATACAAAAATAAGCTGAAAGGGATTGTTCAGAAAATGGGTGGCAGGAAGTGGAGTTCTGAAACCTTTGCCTATGTTTTTATGTGAATTGACTTTTCTCTCAGGAGATGAGAAATTCTGAATCTCATTGGCAGTGACAAGAGTCTAATACTCATGGTCCTCCACTTCTGTCTGGAATTCAATCTTTTCCCTCTTTGGTTCATTCCATGCAAGAGACAGAAATCCTAGGCAAACAGATCTCTTGATTAGACCCAAACTTTCATTTGATGAGTTGTCCCAAGGTCAAAGTGTAGTGACATGAGAAGTTAGCAAACCAATTTAGTTGCAGAATAAAGGCATATTATTCAATGAACTCCCTAAGTAATAAAGTGAAAATAAATTAGGAATTAAAAAGGGGTCTAATTTATTGCCCTTTGAAGCCTGAATACAATAAAATAAATGACTGCAAGAGACACCTATATATTTTGCATTAATATGTTAACAGTAATTTTTCCTAAACTTGAACTGATGGCTGCTGGGCCAGAGTTACAGACTTCCACTCATTCATAAACATAATTAGAGTCCCTGTGTTATGATGTGGTATCAATTTCAGCTTGATTCCTCTCTGCAGCATTCCATAAAATTTTATTTCTAACAAAGATTTGGTCCAACTGGAAACAAGAAAATCATCAAGAAATAGTGAAGATGTGAAAAAAAAGCTTTTAATTATCTAAATGCACAAAATCTTCAAGTCATCGTCATCTACTTTCTTCAACTCTAGCACACACCTCATTGTTACTCCCTCTGGAGTAAACCCAAAACCCTCATTGATAGGCTCTTGCAAGAGATGTTATCAACAATCAGCTCATCTTTTTAAACAATGACTATGTCTCCTCCCTTTGGCTCTGAGTGGTCCTTGAGAAGAGGGAACTAAGTGTGAAAGAAGTGGCAGTTCAAGATATAAGATATATTTTACTATGGCCAATTACAAGTTTCAGGTCAGTACAAACAAAAAAAAAAAACAGCGTCTTCACTAAGCATTATGCTCACTTCAGATGTTCTGATGTAATTGGTACTTTATTAAACATCATGGTGATTTATTTCACCATATCATCATATTGTTTCCTAACCATATATCTGTAAGTTCTGACATAAATGAATTATGTGTAAAAGTTAAAAGAGATATATAAGAGTAAACTCTACTTGCCCTTACATCCATACCAAACAGATGCAAATAAAATTAATATTGATATTTTGTGAAAATTTCAAAATACTGGGTAGCAAAGAGATTTCTCTTTTTCAGGTCTACTATTGTTTCCACAGCCACAGATATTGAAATGCCTGTGGAGAGGATGAAATTTAATTGAAAATAGTTAATCATAATGATTCCTTTTATTTAAATTTCCAAAAATGAAATTGAAAAGGAGAAATACCACAATATTACTAAAATGTTTTTCCAAAATTAAATTAGGAAATATTCCTTGATAGAATCATCAATTTCTCTTCACCATAATTCTTAATATAATTAGTTCCTAAAATATAATTTAGATGTGCCAATGCATATTTGGCCAGAATTTAGGTGAGTTTTTATGAGGCATGAAGAGAGAAAGCAAGTTCATTTTACAAATATAATGCTCTGATTTCAGGTTCAGTAAATAATATTAATCAGTTAAAAGACAGATGACAAAAAATAAACAAAGGAGGAAGGAGAGGGAATGAAGGTAGAGAGGCAAGAAGGGAGGGAAGAGGGAAGGGAAGGAAGAAAAGAACTGGTTTTCAAACCTTCCCTGAGATGATATACAAGAATTTTGTTCCTAATATGTACAGAACAATACATACTGGCCACTCTGTTTTATCTGAAGGTTTAGTCTCATGGGGTATCAGGGAGTCAAGGTAAGAGTCTTTTCGTGGCAGCCTATCAGACAGCATCAACTTGTTATTCCGTCCTTCCACTCATTATCCTATTGTCTTATATTTTATAAAATAATTGTTTTTCAGATCATCCTGTATTCCCAATTATAACAGGTAGTAATGACAATAGTAAAATTCTTATATAAGAAATGAATGAGTCACGGATTCTTTAAGGAGGAGGAGGAAGAGAGAAGAATCGAGACATTTTGTAAACAAGACATGCCTTCACCAAGCAATGGTAATAAAAATCATATTTCCAAAGGTAATATTAGCATCATGTTTTGATTCTGTGATTTT
Source organism: Scalopus aquaticus (assembly GCA_004024925.1). Classification (NCBI taxonomy): domain Eukaryota; kingdom Metazoa; phylum Chordata; class Mammalia; order Eulipotyphla; family Talpidae; genus Scalopus; species Scalopus aquaticus. Next base: position 6,497 of record PVIJ01012047.1, read on the forward strand.
GGTGTATAATTAAGGATATACACTCTGGCCTCCAATATCTTTAAGTCAAATTTCAGCTTTGCCACTCATAATCCATAGGACTTTGTACCACTTCTTCAGTCACCTAATTAGTAAAATGGAGATAACAGTGTTCATCTTGCAGATATGTGGTTAAGGATTAAACTATGCTTATAAAGCCCCTGTAACATAATAAAAGCTCCCCTTTTGGTAGATTATTATTAGTGTTATTTTTGGGATGGTTAAATAACCGTTTTCTGTATAAATAAATGTTATTAAATATTATTTAGGGGTCTCCCTGGTGGCCTAGGGGTTAAGTCTCAGTACTATTATCTCCACGGTCTGAGTTCAGTTCCAGCCAGGGAACTAACCCACATGGTGCAGCAGACCTCTCCTGTTTCACCTGCTGCTCCCCTCAGCAGTGTATTTCAGTAGATCTGCCTGTTCTGCTCCCCATCTCTGGTGAATCACCACCTCGCCTCCCACACACACACCTCTGGCCTACACCCCAGGTCTTCCATGCAAAACTAAATAAAAAAATTTGATAAACCATTATCTGGGATACTTGACAAAGCTTATAAGATTTTCACTGAAAATAAACACACACATACACACAAAATGAATACCAAATGAAATTATCTCCATCCTTCTTCTGCTATGGATTTATAATTGTGTGTTGGGGGAGGTTACATTGTTTAACCTTTGTTGGTTCCTTTCTTAATATTTCAAGTAGCATTCATTCAATTTAAGGCATTAAATTGATAGTGCATTGGAATCACCTGCACAGATTTCTAAAACTATCACTACTCAAAGCCTACTCAGATAAATTGAACAGGATTTCTGGGATGGGTCCTGCATCATATCAGTAGATTTTTTGTTGTCGTTATTTCTTTTTATATAATTAATTAATTAATATATGTTTTACATCATTGTTCATTTTTGTACCATGCAAGCATTTCTCCTCTCAGTGTAGTCCCTATAAAATTCCCACCACCAGTTCACCCGTGCACTATCATCACCATAGTCTGTTGTGCTCTTCCTTCCCCTTTTTATAGGTAGAGTTTTTGAAAGTTGCCTCAGGTGGTTCTTAAAGGCACCAGAGTTAGGAATTAGTGTAGAAGAAAGCAGTGACCCCTTAGAAGTAATGTCTAGGTTCAAAATTCACTTCTACTTATTAGCAATAGACACAAAATAAGACATAACTTCTCTGAAGCAGTTTCCACTTCCATCAAATAGAAATGATGATTTGCACCTACTTTTCAGAGTTGTGGGCTTCAAATGAGAATATTAATATCTTAAGAGCCTGTTTTGTGGTTAAATTGAGGGAGTCAGCTACTTTTAAACCTATAAATGATACTTCCTATGCAGTTTACTGTAGGGAAGAACAGAGGAGAAAACATTCACCCACCTATAACAGTTCTATAGAACCAAATCTTGGATTCTCTCCAGTGAAAGATGCCACTGTCAGCTATTATACAAAAAGTTGCATTTCTCCCCATTTTCACTCTCTTCCTACTATATGTGAAGTGATGTGGTTTGGAAGAAGGAACAGATACATATTCTGAAAGAAATTCAAAGCATAATTTTTCACATTCTCTTAAATATTTAAGTACTCTATATTTTGTCTACCTTACCAAACCTCTAAATTAGTTGAATCCAATAGCTATGTCTGATTAGTTTTTATTCTGCCCTTCTCCTGACTGCATTATTTAACCTATGAATCATAGCTGAAGGATTGTCTGACAATATGAAATATAGGAAACAGGAATTTAACTGACATTAATTACCATGAATTTCTTCTGGTCTCTTTTTTACTAATCTAGGTATACTAACTGAATCATGAACTGGAAACATATATCTCTGTCAATTATCTTTATAAACAGCATTGAGGTCCATGGAAGAAAATAAGTTATGCATTTTGTTCTGCAGAGTTAGTGAGTTGGAACAAACATAAAGGTTTTAAGTTATAAGGTATCTGACTGAGAACTGACTATGTTCAATATGTGTTATCTTGGCTTTGTTGTTACTAAATACAATATTATGATCTTTTTTTTTTAAAGATTTATTTTTTTATTTATACATACAAGCTGGGGTACAGGCCAGAGGCAAGGGGCGGCGAGAGGGTTTACCAGAGCCAGAGCGGGGAGCAGAACAGGCAGATCAGAAATACACTGCTGAGGGGAGCAGCGGGCGAGGCAGGAGGGGTCTGCAGCACCATGTGGGATTCTCCCTGGCCGGGCGTCGAACTTGCGTCGCCGCTGCCGACAGCTCCACAGCGCAGCGCTCAACCGCTGCACCACCGGGGAGGCCCCACAATATTATGATCTTTATTGCCATTTTAATTGGTTTGACTGTTCAACATATAAGTGATAAATATCTATTTTGGTGGCATAAAGTTATCCTTCACTTACAACTCACTTTCTCTTACTAGATACTACTTATGAGTTATTTTGGTAAAACAAAAGTAATTTAGAATATTCTGGAATATTTTATGCTGAGATAAATGAAACAACTTTACTTATTTGTCTCATTGTGAGAACTAATATTTTTTTTAAAAGCTGAATGCTTATAAAAAGAGAATTGATTAAATAAATCATGGCATATCACAGAAGTGAATACTACTGAGATGAAAAGGATCTATTCATAGTAATATGAGATGCTCAAGATACATTTAAAATTTACAATGAGTTGCAAAACTCTATGTAATAGTATGGACAACTAGGGCTGTATAAAGATTTTCTATGCTTATTTGTATATAGAAAATTCAGGAAGGATATATGAGAAATCATCAACAATGATTATTTGGAGGAGTGGACTCATGAGATACTTTACTTCCCACTTTATAATTCTCTTATGTTGTGGAAATTGTGATAAATACACATTACATTCATAATTATTTTAATAAAAAATGTTAAAAAAAACTCATAAGATTCTACCATATAACCTGCCTTAATCATATGCATGTAAGAATTGTATTAATGTTCTGTAGGTTTTAGTCAAATGTTCCACTCTGCCTAAACTAGCTATTTAAATTCTATTTGATGATCCTCATCACAGTAGACCCCAACAGACTCCAGTGAACCCTGGGAAAGGACCTGGAAGCAGCTCAGAACTTACAACCCTTAGAAAAAATTGGAGCGGCCCCTGCCAAGGAGTACAGACACAAAAAGCTCCAACAGAGGAAACTGCAGACCTGGTCCAGATTGGCTCCAGTTCTTGCAGCAGTAAACCAGAGGGACACTGTTTGGAGAGATAGTCCTGCAGATAGGAGTAAGAATGGTTTTCCCTCAGAGTAGACTTCAGAGCAGACTTCAACAGGGTTGACACTGAGGAGATACTCATTACATCAAGTGGACAGTGGATGAATAGAAGATCCTGGGGGTTCTGGTCTAGAATATGGGACACCAGTGGCAAGACTGTCAGCTCAGTCAGAAGCCAGGGGAGGAGGAGGTAGAAGTTGTATAGGGGCACATTCTTCTGAAAGAGAGAAAAACCTTGTGCAGAAGTTTGGGTATGCCACACAGGCTGAGTCTCCCTCCTATAAAGGAAAAAGAGCAAGCAATCTGATCTGCAATCCCACTTCCCACCACCTGGAACAGGTGCTTACCTTCTGAGGTGCACAAATGTTGAGTCACTCATCCTGAACACCAGAAATGAGGGATATGAGGGGTGCCACAAATGTGACCTAGCCCCACTTTACTCATCCACCTCAATATCTGGCTCTCTCCAAGTCCTTGCCTAACCCTGCTGAATCAGAAAAAAACAAAACAGATCTTTATATATACAGAAAACAGCAAAACTTATAAATAAATAAATAAATAAAATCAAACAAAGCCACAGCACCACCTTCAGGAAAAAGAAAATAGCTTAAGTCCCTTAAGATATTGCTAAAGATATTAAAAAAAAAATAGGGAGAACTCACATAGCAAAATGGGCATACAAAAAATGAATACAAATGGAAATATAAGTTGTCAAGAGAATCTGACACCACAAGTATCAACCACTCTTCAGAATACAAACACACAAAGGTAGAAGATCATATCTCCTTATCAGATAGAGTTCAAAAGTGCTATCAAAGCAATAGAAGAAAATTCAGAAAGGCAAAGTAAACACATAGAACTTAGTTATTAAAAAAACTAATCAGAGACATAAAACAAAACACAGGGGGAAAATCAATGAGCTCAGGGGTAAAAAGAATAAAAAGTATAAATTGAAGCTTTAAATAAGAAAATAGCCAAAATTCAGGAGGTAAAGAGCTCAATAAATGAGATCAAGAGCACTTGAGATAGTTATGGAAGTAGAATAGATCAAACAGATAATCAAATCAGTGACCTTGAAGATAATAATGCATTAAGGACTCAGATGGAAGAAGAGAAAGCAATGAGATGGAAAAAAAAAATCAAGAGGCAATTTGAGAACTATCTGACACCACTAAGAAAGACATGCAGTAGTGAAACTAGCTAGAGTTCATGTTAGAGTAAAAATATTGGTCAAGGGTAGGAAGGAAAAGCAGCTAACTTATAAATATACTCCCATCAAACTTACATCAAACTTCTCAGCAGAAACTCTACAGAGAAGGAAAGAACAGAATGATGAATTTCAAATACTCAAAGATAAAAACTGTCCATGAAGACTACTATATAATGCAATACATTTTTTTCAGATACAAAGAAGTAAAGTCCTTTACAGACAAAAGCTGAAGGAGTTTACAAAAACTATTATTTCCCTTTTAAAATGTTGAAAAGAGCACTCCTATCTAAATCAAAGTGAAGAAAGCACACACACACAAACAAGGACATAAATATATAGAACCAGAAAACTAAAGACAAAATAGCTGTAGCAAATTTTGCTGTATTGAGAATTACTTCAAATGCAAATGAACAAAAAATCAAAAGGTGAAGAGTAACTGATTGAATCAAAAAGCAAAACCCAACTTTATATTGATTACAGGAGACACATCTGTTCTCCAAAGACAGGAATAAGCCAAAAAGAATGGTTGGGGAAAAAGACCTTCAAGCAAATGGTATCTCCCCCTAATCCACCAAAAAAGGCAGGGACAGACACACTTAGATCAGATAAAATAAACTTCCACTAAAAATGATAACAAGAGACAAGATGGACATTATATAATGATTAAGAAATCAATACAACAGGGAGACATAACACTCATCAGTATATGTGCACCAAACAAAGGAGTACCAAAACTTATAAGAGAACTATTAGGAAATCTAAAAACAGATGTTGGCCATAATACAATAGTTGTAGGGGACTTCAACACTCCACTTACATCAATGAGATTCACACCACCATGCAGAAAATCAAAAAGGAAACAATAGACTTAAGTGACTAATTAAAGATGGGTCTACTAGGTATTTAAGGGCACTGCACCCCCCAAAATTTGAGTATACATTCTTCTCAAGTGTACATGAATCATTCTCTAGGATAGATCACATGTTGGGTTACAAAACAAATGCCAATACATTACGAAGATTGAAATCAACCAAGTATTTTCTCTGATCACAATGGTATCAAATTAGAAATCAACTACAAAAAGAAAGCATGAAAAATCTGTAATATATAGAGACTGAACAACATACTTTTGAATTATTATTGGCTTACTGAGGACATCAAAGAATAAACAAATGGAAATCAATATACAACCTACCAGAAAAGATGGGATGCAACAAAGGTTGTATTAGGAGAGACAGAGATTGTAATGCAGGTCTCTAGCAAGAAACAAGGAATATCTCAATAGATAATCTAATATTGCACCTAGAGATAATAGAAAAAAAGAGGATCAAATTAAACCGAAAGCCAGTAGAAAGAGGGAAATAATAAGAATTAGAGTGGAAATAAGTGAAATAAAAGTGATAAAGACAGTTCAAAAGATGAATAAAACTGAATGCCATTTTATTTAAATAGACCTCTACTTAGACTCACTGAGAAAAAAAAACTGAGAAAAATAATAAATTAGAATCATAAATGAATGAGGGTACAAGACAAACCTCAGAAATAGAGAGATCATCATAAGAGACTACTATGAATGTCTTTATATCAGAAAATTAGAAATACTGAGAGAAATGGACATATCTTAGACGTATACAACCTTTCAAGACTGAATTATAAAGAAATAAAAAGCCTGAAAAAATTTTATAAGCAACGAAATTAAAATAGTAATCAAAGGAATCACAAAAACAAAAGCCTATGACCTGATGGTATTACTAATGAGTTCAACCAAACTTTCAAAGAGGAATACCTGTCCTTCTCTTCCCAAAAATCGAGGAAGCAGGAATGCTCCCAAACATATTTTATGAGGCCAACATTACTGTAGTCAAAAACAAACAAGGACATCACACACACACACACACACACACACACACACACACACACACCAGAAAAAAGAAATGAAAGCCACAGACCAATATTCCTGATAACCACAGTTGTAAAAATCTTCAACAAAATCTTAGCAAAATGAATTTATACAGCATAACCAATGAGACCAGTAAATCCAGGAATGAAAGGATGGCTCAACATACATAATTAATATATTTCACCATATCAGAAAAAGGATAGATAAAAATCATATGACCATATCAATAAATTCAGAGAAGATATTCGAGAAGATTCAGAATTCATTTATGATAAAAACTCTTAATAAAATGGAAATATATGGGAAATACCCCAACTTAAGAAAAGCCATATACAAAAAACCCACAATCAACATCATACTTAATGGTGAAACACAAATGTTTTCCTCTAAGGTGAGGTATATAACAATGATGTACTACTCTCACCACTACTATTCAATATAGTTTTGAAAGTCTTAGCGCAATTAGGCAAAAGAAAGATATGAAAGGAATCCAAATCCAAAGTAAAGCAATCATTATTTGCAGATGATAATGTACATAGAAAACCCTAAAAACTCCAGAGAATTTAGAAACATACAATAAAGTTACAAGTTAAGAAATTAATATATAAAAGTCTGTTGCATCCTTACTACAAATAGCAAACTAGAAGAGAGAGAAATCAAGAGAACAGTGCCATTTACAGTGGCATCAGAAAGTACTAAATACATAGGAATCAACCTAACAAAGGAGTGAACGGCTTATCCAGTGAAAACTATAAGACAATGACAAAAAAATGCTAGAAGATGACACAAAAAATGGAAATATATTCAATGCTCATAGATTGGAAGAATTAACATTGCTAAAATATCCTTCTTAGCCAAAGTGATATATAGTTTCAATGCAAGCCCTTTCAAAATTTCAATGGAAGTCTTTGAAGAGTAGAGCAAACTTTACTGAAATTTATATGGAACCACAAAACACCCCAAATAGCCAAAATGATCTTGACAAGAAAAGAAGAGGAACAGCAATATTATGCTCCCAGACTTCAAAATATACTACAAGGCTATAATAATCAAAAAAGGATGATACTGGAATAAAAATAGACACACAGACCAATGGAACAGAATTGAGAGCCAGTAATAAGCCCACAGTTATATGAACAGCTAATTTAAAACAACGGAGACAAAATTATACAATGGGAAAGGAAAGTTTCTTCAACAAATGATGCTGGCAAAACTGAACAGTGACATACAGATCACTATCTTACACCATATACAAACATCAGTTCAAAATTTAAGACTTGGATGTGGGTCCAGAATCGATAAACTGAATAGAAGAAAATATAGGCAAAACACTCTGTGACACTGGCTTCAATGATGTCTTTGGGGACTTGATTCCAATGGAAAGAAAAATAAAAACAAAAATAAATGAATGGACTGTATCAAGCTAAACAGCTTCTGTACAGCAAAAGAAACGAAAACACACCCTACTGAATGGGAGAAAATATTTGCACATCATACATCTGACAAGGGAATAATACCCAAGGTCTATATTGAGTACAGACAATTCAATAAAAAAATAACACCCCAAAAAATGTACAGAAGAGTTAAATGGATACTTCTCCAAAGACATACAGATGGCCAACAGGAACATGAAAAACACTCATCATCACTTATTATAAGATAAATGCAAATCAAAACAATGAGATACCATATCACTTCTGTGAGAATAGCTCATATCAAAAAACCAGAAACAGCAATACTAGCAAGGGTTTGAAGAAAAAGGACCCCTCATGTACTATTGATGGAAATGTAGACTGGTCCAGCCCTTATGGAAAAACAGTATGGAGGCTCCTTGAAATATTTAAAATAGAGAAAAACAGTATGGAGGAACCTCAAAATATTTAATATAGATATACCATATGCCCCAGCAATTCCACTCCTAGGTATCTACCCAAAGAATATGAAAACACTAATATGAAGGGATATATGTGCTCCTATGTTCACTGAAACACTATTTACAATAGCCATGTTATGGAAACATCTAAGTGCTTAATGACAGGTGAGTGGATAAAGAAGATGTGATACATATGTACATGATGGAATCCTACTCAGTCATAAAGAGGTGGAATCCTGTCATTTGAGACAACATGGAAGGGACTAGAAGGGATTATTCTAAGTGAAACAAGTCAGTAAGAGAGAGACAATCCTGGATTAATTCACTGATATGTGGTAAATAGAGAAACAAAGCAAAAAAAAAATCATGATAAAACTGAACCAAAATAAACCTTAGAAATAGGAGTTCAGAATTGAGGCAACTAGAGGGGAAGGAAGACTAGGGTGAAAAAAAAGGATGAGGGATCCAATGGTCTATTGCTAAAGACTGTGGGTGTTTTGGTGGTGAGGGTGATGTGGTAAAACACAACTGAAGAGGTGTGAATCTATTCCCATAAATCATATACAGTGTTGTAAACCAATGTTACCTCAATTAAAATAATAAATTCTACTTGATGAATAGTGGTAGAGAATTATGGTGGAGAGTAAATCTCAGTTGATATGTTTTAGTACTTATAGAGTGTAGCTATAAAATGGAAATGTGTTGCACAACAAAGCACCCCAGTTTTTAGAAAGAAATAATCAAAATAACATACCTCTGGAGTATAATCAGCTATATACTCAGTTCTCTACATTAATAATGATTTTTAGAAACTGAAAAGTACTTTTCCATTCTTTTGAAGAACTTGGCTGAGAGGAGTACTTTAAGCAAATGGCTACCATATTTTTTTTTTCTTTTTCAAAGATTGACTGATTGATGTACAGAAGAACTGGAGTGTAGGCCAGAGGTTCGGAGAGGGGTGGGGATGAGAGGATTCACCAAGACAGAGTGAGGAGCAGAATAGCAGATTTTATTGAAACACACTGCTAAGGGGAGCAGTGGGCAAGACAGGAGAGGTCTGCTATGCCATGTGGGTTAGTTCCCTGGCCTGGGATAGAACTCAGGCCCCAATGGTGACTGTGCTGAGACTTAACCCTTAGGCCACCAGGGAGGCCCCCTACCATAATTTTTTTCATATAGTAAAACTGAAAACAGACTTAAATATTTTTAGATTATTAGAGGTTAAATATCAAGTATTCCTAAAATGTTTAAAGTGTTTTGCTTTAACTAATTAGATCTCCTCATTTTCTTTTACTCTAAATTCTTTAGTCTCTGGAAATCTAGACATAGGTTTGTTTACAAGTGGAAAAATTTTTCAGTAAAGAAACATCTTTATTTCCTGCATTTAATATTAATATTTTTCAAGGAAATAAAGTACAAGATTGCCTTGTTTTGTTTTTGTTTTGTACTGAGCTGGTTACTCTTCAAGCTTTATTTATATATATTTTACTTCATTGTTCATTTTTGTGCAATGTTTGCTTTCTCCTCTCAGGTGTAGTCCCCATAAAATTCCCACCACCAATTCATCCGTGCACCATCAAGGCAACTGTAAATCAGAGACATTCTGCAGGGGAGAGGGAGGGAGAGGGATCAAAACAGGGGAAGGAAGAACATAAGATTGCCTTGTTTTTAACTAAAAATGCTATCCTCTGTTCCCAGAACAGAGGATAATACTACTAGAAACACCTTTTATATTAGCAACATTAGGAATACAGTAAGAAATACACCTAACAATGTGTAAAAACACACTCTGTTAAAAGAAGGTTTGAAACAGAGAAAATGAATACAGCAGTGATCTACTTTTCAGTCCCTTGAAAACCATCTGCTGATATGAGCAGTGAGAAATTTTCAGGTTTGGGGTTCTTATATCACAGTCAAATTTCCACAAAATCTCTTACTTTCCCAAATTTTGACCTGGGGCCTTGCATCCCACAATCATCACTTCTGCCTACCATTCAACCAGCATCTTGTCAAATCTGGCTGCAAGATTAAGTTTCCCGATTCAGAATCCAATATTGTAACCCTAAGGATATAAGATCCAAGCTGGAACATTCTGTTTTTTTTTTTTAAATGGATAAAATTGTTTCAGCCCAGAGACCAAGTTTGCCCTGACCATAATGATGAATCATCAGGACTGACACTAAGTGAAATGAGTTTGATGTTCTTGGCTTTATTCGTGCACATTAAACAGCAGTTTACATTTGTCCCAACGCTCAACCTTTTCTCCAAAAGGGTGAAAGAACCTTGTTTTCTAGTATTATTTAAAGCTTACAAAATTAACTAGCTCTGCCTGAGACAAGTTTGGCTTTCTATAGCCTTGTATTATATGCTGGGCCCATTATTTTAGAGGAATACAACTGAAGGTCTAAAATTTTCTGTCCTATATACCTTTATTCATATACCTTCAATAACAATTAGAGTTTCTTGTATCCATGCTTCTATATTGGTATAACATTTGCTCTTCACCCTCAATAATCAAGTATTTCACTTAAAAAATCTATATATGAATTCTTTTCTGAAAACATAGCTCTTTATAAATGATACACTTTTTTTTTAAGAAAGAGTTTGCCTGAGTTCTGATCAGTCCTAAAAACACCATTTAACAGGTACTTAATGTTCTGAAGTACATTTTAAGTTTTTCAGTGTTAGAGATTTTTCTTCTTAAAATAGTTTCTAATTATTCATGAAACATCAAAGTTGTAAAATATGCAAACTTCTTATTAATCATCAGAAACATCTATTTTAATAAGGTTGCTACTTATCTTAGACATTGGTTAAACTCTTTTAAAAATCTCCAAAAATAGTGTTTCTCTTAACTTTGAAATTCATGTTCTCTGGCATTAGCACTGGGAAGCTATTTTTTTTTGTACTTTGTTTTTTAATTTTACTTGTCTTTTATATTGTTTCACTGCTTATTTGTGTGGTCTAAAATCGCCAGGTGAGATGAAATACGCTTACAAAATAATAAAAATACTAACTACAGAAACAAGTTTGTTGGCTAGTTCTCTGCTTGCTGCTTGGCTTCAGGTATTATCTCTCTTTTCAGTGCCCTTTGCTGCCTGGACAGCCCATGAGAATTCACTTTTCACTTATTGCTCATCAAACTGACTTTGGATCACAGTGGAACAGAGAAGAAAAGCTGATGGAGAAATGACAGTGAAGGAAGAGAGCAAAATACCAGAGCCACATGTTTAAATAACTATATCCTTTTCCTTCAAGGTGTCAGCACATTTATTTGCATCTTTGACCTTAGGAAGTGGGCGTTAGAAGTTGTGTAATTATCTCTTCATAAGAAAATAACCAATACCCCAAGGGAAAAAACTGAAAATCAGTAAATTTTAGAATATGCTGGTGATCCTCAATTTTTTTTTTTTTTCTTTTTCTGATTGTTAGAAAAAAGCCGCTGGAGAGATCAGGGCTGCAGTTCATGCAGAATCCGTACCAAGTATCAACAGCTATCTCTGTTTTTCTTCATATTGTGGGAGTTTTTAAACTAGTGATAAAACAAAAAGCTATTTTATAAAACCAGCCCACTTAACAAAATAAAGTGCTTTAAAACCTGAAGTGTTGCCTTTAATATAAATAATAAGAAATGTTTTCAATTATTTTGCTAGTATTTACATACAGCGGTTTTATATTTAGGAAAAGAGGTAGCCCTGAAATAACAATAATATAATCATTTATAGATAGGATAAAGAAAATAACACCAGAATCGGGCAAACCAAAAGGAAGTTATCAAATAAAAATTAGGCAATCTTCACCATAATTGGCTCACACTGTAGAACTGAGAACAAGAAAATAATAGAAAAATAAATGAATCTTACAGAAATGTAATGACAGTCTCTCAGAAACCCTTATTCAATCTAAGATTCAGAAGAAATGTGTAAAAAGCAAAATTGGTACAAATTTTGGTTACAATTTTAGACCAGCTAGAGACAATATGAGCCAACAGAGCAATTTTCATGTGATCTCAGAACAAGCTTGACTCAGTAATTTATTTTATTGGACATGTATTTCACCTACAAAAATAAAAAGAGGAAGGATGAAAAAGAACACAAGCACAGGTTTGAAATTACATTTAGAACAGCTATTCTCTCCCATGTAAAAGTTTGATCATAAAATACAAATTAACTTACAAGCTGCATAATTTTGATTTTCTGTTAGTGTTCAAATTATAATGAATATTTGTTTGCATATTTTTCTTCCAGCCTGATCTTTTTATATTTGCATTGTACTTCACAATTTTACTTTCTACTCAACCAAATGTTGAAAAAAGTGACAGCTTATATCACAATGCCACTGAAAAGTGTAGTTTTTCAGTATTTGCAAACGTGATAGTTAAATTCTAATTTTGGTAAATAATAGAGATGAAAAGAGAAAGATGCTTTAAACTGTTTGACAAGATGCACTTTACAATGCAAAGAAATGGTCAATGAAAAAATGCTTTTTCAACTCACCTCCAGAGCAAGCACTACATATTTTACAAATAGGAAACATGTCACATTCAGACATTCATACAAATTCATACTTTAAGTGTTTCAGTCACCTATTCTCATAGTCTGGAGATATGAATCCAAAAGTTTTAAATTCTTAGGCCTTGAAAATGATGCTTTGATAATATATAAAGAGAGTTTTATTATCTGACCTTAGAAAAGAAAATTTAGTTTCAAGACCAGAATTAGTGTTCTGGTTATTCAGCACTACTGTCAACATTATTTTAAGTATCATTACTATGTTGATAAATTTCCTTTAAATGAAAAAAACTGGGTTTACAATTTAAACACCTGATCAGGTAACATATTGAACTTCATTTTTAAAATATTTTCAATGTAATTAAAAATTTGAGTTTATCAGAATATAAAAAACTAACATCGTATTTTCATTTAAGTTCAAGTACAGTACTGAGTAAAGTGTATAAAGTCAGTAAGAACTACATAGTACAAATTCAATTTTGGTGAGTCTCGTACTTAAAAAAGGTATACTAGCACTATTTTTAATCAATATGAAGAATCCTTAATTTGTATTTTTATAGTATATTATTGACCTATACCACCTTGAAAAAATATTCTCAATTAAATGCTACAATAATTATTTCACATCCCCAAAATATATATGAGTATGTTGAAATATGTCAATTTCAAAATAAATGGGTATCAACATGAGTATATTCTAAATAAGCACATTGTTCTTAAAGACAATTCCCTTTTGGAGCAGAAGAGGAATAAGCAGACCCACATAAACATCTGTTTTGGTACTAGAACAACAAAATTTTGTTTGTGTTTTAAAATCTCCTTATAAGAAAACAGGTACTGACCTACATGAAGCCAAATGTGCAAGTTACCCACACCCCACTTCTGAGCCTTTAGCAAACACAGTGAACATTGTCTCAACAACCATATTTACTTTCTAACATGCTACTTCCAAGCACTTTTAACTGTCTAAATCTGACTTAAAAAAAAAAGACCCATTTTACTGGTAAGGAAAATTGCACAAGCTTTTGATTACACTCCTCATGCTATTAAACCTGGCTCCTTTCCTCTTCTACTGGTGCTTCAGCAATGTCAACTGAAAATGCACTCATGAGCACTTTTATTCAGCTGTCTTCTCCCATTCTGAGCAAACTCTTATATATGCTTGATAAATATTTTGATCTGATTTTGCTCATCTGTTGTTTTTATTAACAACTAATTTAATATCCTCTGTTCTGTAATATTTGCAGAAGTCAGTACATAGAAATATATAGCCAACCCAGACCCTCAGGCCTTCACATCAAGATGGCAGTCTGGCCAACAGTCCTCTGGGGACAGCCATGCCAGAAGGAGGATTGGACACAGTGACCTGTCTGCATGAGATGAGGAAAAAAAAAAGAGAGAGGTCTGTAATACTGATGAACTAATCTGTCACTCACAAGCTCAGGTCTGCAAAAAAGAAAAGATGCAGTAAACATTTAATGACCTGGAGAGGTGGCAATTTGAGTCTTTATTTTTAAATGATATTCAAACCCATGGCTCAGAACCTGCTTAACGGCTTACTTTGAATTGATTTAAAAAGCATCTGAAGGGAACAATCCATCCTGTGGTGCAAAGGGTGAGGAAGCTTGCTACAGATAACCATCAAAAACCTGGTTTGATTTCCAAAAACTGTATGAATGAATCAAGTTTCTTGTTCTTGATATACTAAAAGGGGAGTTTATTCTTAAGTACTAGACTACTTAATTGCTTGCTTAGGGGAGAGAAAGCCCTAGGGGAAAGGTATACATGAACAATATCTGCCCCATGAAGCCAGTACTCTCTCCTGAGCTGGATCATGGCTAGCAACAGAGAAGTCTACTCTTCCCCTCCAGTGGAAGCAACTGGATATTTGATCCTCAAGAAGAATGAATAAACCTAGAGATTATATTTCATGGAAATCTTTCATTATTCTGAATGGAAAACATCATTAAAAACTGGTTATTTGCTCCTTCAACCCAAAGCTATTTAGGAAGAGAACTCAGGACAGGAAAAAAAGGCAAAAATAATCATCACTCCAGTATCATTAGAGAAGGAACACACACAAGCATTTGCATTATCAAATGGGACAGTTCATATTTGCTGAGTAGGTATAAGGTGATACTGAAATCAAGATCTGAAAAAACAAACTAGCCCTTTTATGGTTCTGAGTGACTGCAAAGCAATTACAAATATTTTCATGTTTTTTTCTCTGATTTTTAGAAGTCCTGTCATTTGAGTCAGTATTTGTATCTGTGCTGTCACAATTGAAAGGAAATTATTTTGAATATGTATACCAGCTTTCTTTTTATATCTATAGGTTCAAGTTAGGTCTTCTGACTTTTCATGACATCCATATGAGACAGTATTTTCATTCTTTCAGAACACTTAGTATTTCAGTTTAAAAAACAGTACTTTAGCTTGTATGTTTTTAGTGCAGAAAATCTTACAAGCCTTCACAAAAATTGATTTTTTAATTTACTAACTTGACATAATATCTGAGTTCTTTTAACAAATAATTTATGAGAATGAAATGTTCAGAAAACATGCAGCTACTCAGCTACAACTATTCACAAAGTATTCATAACAAATCATTAACAACTATAGTTACTGGACATACTGAGCCTTTAAAAATCAGAGTACACACAAAATGCAGAACTATTTAAAACAACAACGGAGTTTAAATTTTGACATTTGAGAAGTCTGATATCTGTAAAATGTAGCCTGATTCCTTTTAAAAAGGAGACACTTCACTTGGACTTGTTCAAGTATATACCTTTGCAACTATTTCCAATAACCACTATTGAATAACAAATTAGAAATACCTCTCCTGTTTTTTTCCCCAAGTTTTCTTTTCCCAACTAAAGGAACTAAATATGATAGGAAATTTTATTTCTTGTTAAGGACTGAAACAGTGATTTTGCACAGTATTAAGCTATACTGTGACATTCAGAATGGTGAACATGCTTGCAATCTAAGTAAAGTTTTATTAAACAGGATGAGACAGTTATCAGGAATTCAGATTACAGTTATTCGCAAAGAGATCATTTATTTGAACAAGTATTTATTTAATTCCTTGCACCAAAATTATTTTAGCTCTATGTTATGTACTTACTTGCTCACCAGTGAACATTTGCATTGAAATGGGTACCAATAGTATATGAGATCAGTCTTTCCATTTTTTCTCTTGATAAATATATGCCAAAGACTTCTACCTTATATACATACGTGTGTGTAACAAAACCCAACTTGAAAGTTTTAAAAAATATTATTCTGTTGAAGCAGAGATCTACTGCTTTTAAAAAAGCATGCGCTTGTGGAAACAGTCTTCTATATCTGACATTTCCATCTAAAAATACATTATGAAGCATGCTAGTATTAATAAACCATGTACTTTCAGAAACATAAAGTGCTTTGCTGTAATTTTGTTAAAGAGAGTAAAATGGCATATTTTGCCCCATACTATTAACATACAACAAACAGATTTTATGTCATCACTCTGCCAGCTGATCTTGATTGGAAAGTGTGCAAAAAGCCCAAACTTTTAGGAGTTTATCAATATTCATAGCCATATGCTGATATATGAGTGAACGGTTCATAAGTAAGCACAGATAAGTTAGAGAAATTTTGGTCAAAAAAAATTACTAAAAAAAGAAAAGAAACCACATATATTTTTCCTTTTTTCCTCACCCCACCCCCATCATAGGCAGAAAAATCACCCTCCTTTGCAGCAGGATACTCTCATTCCTTTCACCACTTCAGTAATTTGAAGGCAAATGAAAATACAATGATCCTTTTCGCTTCTGATTTAGCTCACAACGCAAACATTTACACACAAACATAAACGACCGACTTAACAGAAAGCACCAAACAGAAAAAAGCAAGACTCACTGACCCATTTGGAAGACAAAGACGACAGAACAGGAAAGCTCTAAAAATCAGCTTGTGAGGCCTCTGAGAGAGATTCTTCTGGCATTTCATCACAGCAGCCCCAGACCAGTTCACCTCCCTGGATACAGGGAGGAGGAACTAAATAGAGCTGTTTATTAAAGCTGTTGTGCTGGATTGCATTAGGAAGCGCGAGCAGACCACCTGGACCTTTCAGATTGTGGCAGTGTTTAATTTGCAGCCTGCCCCTCTGCAGCAGCTAACACCACTACTACATTTACCAGGCTCAATCACACATTATCTGGGTAAGAAGTAAAGGCACGTGTATTTATCTATTTATATTTCCATAGAGAGAGAAAGAGAGAGAATATAGTTGAAATAAAAATATTGAACAGAAAAATGGTCACTATTACCTAGGAAACATATCACTTTATTCTTTTCTCACACTTTATTTCTTTCAGAGATCCTAATCTCAACAGAAAATAAATTTGGAAAAATAGATTCTTAAACATTCAGCCTAAACTATAAATTAAATTTGTTCTTTGATTTTTTTTTTTTTGTTGTTGTTGTTGTTGCTGTTTTAGTTTTTGTTTGTAAGCATTGCATTGAAGTTTTCAGCTGAGGTTTCCTGGCTGGATTTAATAGGTGCCTCTTCCCTTTCGCACTTTCAGCACTACGCTGGCAGGTAGCTGAAGATACAGATAGAAAGATGGTACTGTAAATATGAGTTATGTGAATCATATGGTGAGACCCTTGTGAAAAAGAGGGGAGTTGAGAAATGGCTGACTCCATACCTGACCAATTACAGCTTGCATGGTCCCCGTGTCCTGCTGGGCTGAGAGATCGCAATCCATCATATGTTGTCTTTGAAAAGGAGAATGGGGGTTTCTGGCATGCATCTGTCAATCAACTTCTGTACTCACAACCATCACCAAAAGCAAGGGGGAAAAAAGTCAAGCTGCTCCACCAAATAGGATGAAACTGTCATGTGACCTCCGGCAGACGCACACACACATTCACTACCTCCACAGAGTGTAAGAATTTTCTGTAGATATGAAATGACATTGACAAATATCCAATACCAAGTAAATAAAGTGAGACAACAGCTATTCACCAAAGACAAAACATCGCCTGTAATCTTTTGCTAAACATTTAACAAACCTTTGAGGATTTCTGAAAACCTCTTCTCAAAACAAAACAAAATTAACTACTTCATGTGATAATTGAGACTCTGCTATTACACTATTATATAATTTTTTGCAATTATACTTCATTACCTTGTTTCTCTTACACTGTCCCTAATGCTTTTATTTATGTAGAGAAGCATTTTATTCCCTAAATAACCTTTGACAATGTGGAGTAATCTCTGCAGTTTTATATAACATCACCTTTATAAAAAAAGTGAAATGTTAACCATCAAATAACACAGATACCCTGGTATTTGTTGCTTCGAAATGGATAGATACAATCATTTGTGTAAACTGTGATGACCACTCAAATATAAAATATTCAAAGTGTGTAAATAGTAGTCACTAAACTTTTCATCTTCTAAAAGGTTAAGGAATGATTTACTTGCAGCTCATCTAAACTGATAACAAACATTGATGATAACAAACATTTCAGCTTTTTTTCATTTAATTTAAGCTATTTGATTCCACACCCTAAAGGACAGACTTCTGTTTATATAATTTATATGTTGTTTATATAGTCAGGGTCACCTATTGTAAGGAAATATAACCTCGTACCCTTTTAACCCTTTCAGTATTAAGAACAGAACCTGATTTAAGACAACCCTACACATATCACAAAGTTTCTCTGGAAAAATCCAAAACAATAGCTCTATTAATTAATTTAGTGGCTTTGTGGAGTTACTAATGTTTGCACTTATCCACTGTTTAAACTTAACTTCATTAGTGGGTATACTCTAACTTTCAAAAAAATAACTGGAAAACTTTGTGTTGTTCAAATAAGAACACTTTTTCAATGCTCAAAACTAATGATAAGCTTGAGAGGCAGAAAAGTTATGAGAAATACTTCATGAAGAATATGCATTATTATGTATAATATTGTGTTGTAAAATTTGAAAATTAATTCATGCAAGGTATATAAAACAGTTTTCAACATTTTGAAAAAAGCATTAGGAGGAAAGAGGGAAGAAGTCTAAGACTTCTCTTTAATAAGACTTCTCTGAGAGAGAGAGAGAGAGAGAGAGAGAGAGAGAGAGAGAGAGAGAGAGAGAGAGAGAGAGAGAGAGAGAGAGAGAGAGAGACATCCTCAAACAAAAAGAAACCGTGTAGCCCTCCTGGGAACTGACGATTGGAAAGATCCTCCTAAACATGATTAAAACGCACGACTCGCGATGAAACACTGTCCCTGCTCCTCTGCAGTCACCCCAGATCGGGACGCTGCTCGCGCGTCCGTCACCCGCTCTGGCCCTAGGGGGGAGACAGAGACAGCCGCCTGATCAGAAAATGCGGGCCGGGCGGCTGTAGTAAGCGGAGAGAGCTGAGCCAAACTTGTCGAGAGTCTACCGGCTGGAAGAGGGCAGCGGGGCGCTATTGCACCTGGCGTCGCCTTTCTAGGACCCTGCGGGGCAGACACTAGACAGGCGCAGTGTGAGCTGGGACCAAAGAAAGTTGTGGAGGGTGGCCGAGCTAATGGCCTCCGCCTAGCTCCCAACCCTTAGCATCCGGGCAGTACCTCCCTCCTGGGCAATCCAGAGCCCCTAGCACTCGCAGCCGATGCCAGCTGGAGTCCAGACTGGGGCCCTCGGCGGGCGATCCTGAGGCTGGCGGCCTTGTGGCCCCTCTGCGACACAGTCTGGATATCCACTAGCTGCCACCTCACTGCAGGATCAACCTCTCCCTGGGTCTAAGGTTCCTGGGCACTTCCCCTGGGAGGGGATGTGGAGGTGGGGGGTGCAAACTGAAAAAGGAGGCCAAAGATCTCCTTTGGAGCTCCGTGCTCCAAATTATGGTGGTGCGGTTTGGCGAAGAAACACTGTTCACTTACACTAAGATTGCTTACATGACCATCTGGCTGATACTAATTCCAGTCATTACTAGCCCACACTGATGGAGCCTCTGCCAGGCACTGAGTCAGATATACTTGACATCACATTAGTTCACTAAATCCTCATAAAAACTCAATAGGACAGGTACAATTACTTCATTTTACAGATGAATTAAAAAAAAATAAAATAACTGTCCAAGATTAACAGGTTCATGATTTACACTTATTCTGAATTTTTTAAAATGGAGCTTTTCATATAAAATCTGAGAGTCAGGCAATACTCAGAACAATGACTGTCAGGTAAACAGCACAGACTCATTCAACAACTATTTATGGAGCCTGTATTATGTGCCAGGGACTGTATTAAGTGCTAGAAAGAAACCAAACAGATGCAGTTCCTCAAGGATATTACATTCTAGTGATTTGGATATTTGTCCAATAATCACAGAAATGTAAAATTTAAAACTTACACGGAGAGGTATGGAGATAATATAAGGATAATATGAAAATTTATATCAAAGGGAATGATCTAGCTTTGGATGTGTCTGTGAGCATAGGGGAATTAGCAAACCCTCCCCAAGCAACGGGCTTGAAATAAACTGCTAGATCCCTGAGCCTGGCACTGTTTCAGACATTTGACATTATGTTACGCTGGAAAAATGTTAGAAGAAATCAGAATGGGGTTGGTGGAGTAAACATTTTCTGTGGGTGAAATATGCAAAAGGTGGAAAGAACAAGCTTGGTAGGGGAGCTCAAAGGAAGCCCTGCACTTTCGAGGAGCACAGCTAGAAAGTCTGGAGGCAAAGAACAGAGAGCACAGAGGGCCTCTCAGGTTACACCGAAGAGTCTTGACTTTTCAGTAGCACTGCAAAGCCACTGTGAATATTCTAATCACAATTGCTTCACACTGAAATCTTGAAAGATGTCTCTGCCTATAGAGTAAAAAGTTAAGAGTGGGGTGGTGGGCAATAGAGTGAGTTCAGTTCAGTTCAGAATTGGAAAGTTCAGTTAGATGGTGGTAACTGCAAACACAAGGAAGTTGATGATTTCAAGAGGTATAATTCACACAACTTAGTGGTGGGTTGATAGTGCAACTTGAAGAGAAGGAGGTGTTTTTCTGGTTGCAGAAAATAAAAATTGGCGATCCCCAACCTGGTCTTCCAGGTTGGGTAGCAGGAAGGGTAGCAGGTATCAAAATGTTTGTTTGAGGCTTATTTTTGCTATGGTTCTCAGGGGAAGAATTATTCTCTCTCTCTCTTAAGATGAAAAATCTAAGGGACTAGAGGATGGAGCAACTGCTCAGAGATGGGCAATAATAACAGGGAAGAGTCATCCAAGGGAAAATCCAGGTTTTTGACCCCTGTGTTAGATTGCTTTGAAACAAGTTGGTGGTTCTGCACTTGTCTGGTTGATTCTAATCTTCCTACCAGGAGAGGCCAAGGGAAAACTGATGACCAGAACCATTCTTAAAAGCCCCCATAATTAAAAGTTCCCAGATGGCAGGAATTAAGATATCTCATTGATAAGGAGGTTTGGTTGGTACCCTAAATCCTTTCCGGAAAAAAATGGAAGGACTGACCTTTAGGTGTGGCAGGGCAATAGCAGGAAGGATGTAAATAAAGATAAAAACACAAAAGTAATTTTGAATTATTCAATTAACAACTTAATATATCAATTATTGTGTTAGGTATCAATTACGGTAGTAGCATCTCCTGATAGGAACTGTAATATAGAAAATTGAAGGCTTGCTTCATGTCATTCAAAGATTCATAATCTAGTGAGAAACACCCACACATGCAAATGCCCTCAATACAGCACAACTGCTTTTTTAAAAAATAAAGTGCATAAAAAGTTAATCGGTGAGGTTTGTTTGATTCTGTCTGGTAAAAGATGCTTATTTTGAGGCACCATAATGTACAGATGTGGGTCTACCCCATCCCCTGCATCTGACTGGGTGTGCCCTGGAAAAAGTGGCAAATACTCAGCATTTTGAGTTTCTCATAACTCCTACTGGCACTCTGAGGATTTAGAGAGATGATATTTGTGAGAGCTTATTATTGAGTTATACTATTTAGCTACCCAGTAAATGTTATATTCCTGTATGGAAGGGTTATAGAGAGCAGGGAAGATGGATTCTGTGGAGAACTGAGGAAGAATTTGGGAAAATTTTGATTGCTATATAGCAGGAGGGTTCTATTCAGAGTCAACGGACTAGCGTGAGCAGAACCCTGTGTTTCTCCAGCACTGTGGGTAGCAGACACTTTTTAAGGTTAGAGCAATGGAAAACAAATGGAGAAAGATAGAATGTATTTAAACTAGTTTTTACTCCCATTTCCACAATAGGAAAAAAAAAACCCTTAAGTAAAATATCCACCACTACTACCACCCCTCTGCTCTCCCCACTGTACCAACTCCAAAATACTGAGCTTTTTCAAGCCTTTTGAAGCTCCCTTTTTGTATTTCAGAAAATTTCAGATTTTCAGATCAGCCAAATATGCAGTTTACCCAACAAATGACCCTTGCATATACACATCAGACCCAGCCCCCCGCATCTCAGGATAAGGATGGCTTCATTTCTTTATCATTAAACCACAAAAGATACTGAGCAATGAATCCCACATAGGGAGCCAAGGTACAGTGGAGGTGCTAGTCACCTTTATTGTTCAATAAAGCCTTCGCAATCTTAAGGTGAGAAAAGATAATATAGCTGAGTGCCTTTAGGACACAAAAACTGAAAGAAGAAAATGTTGAACAGATTACTAAGAGAATCCTTTCTTACTTAGACTTAGTAAATTTCTACTTACGCTCTCTCAATGTGTAAGTTTACTCCAATTCTATGCTACCTGCCCATTTTCTCCCCTGGGACTTGTACTTTCTCTTACTTATTGGTTATCCCTTTGTTTTAATTTTTAATTTCTCTACTGTTCTGCTTTCATTCCTCTACTTCCTGGCCTCTATAACATTAATTTCACCATAACTCCAACTAGTTTGTTTATTTTCCCCCAGATCTCTCACTCTGTTCTTCTTACATGTCTACATGACTTTCAGCTTTCTTCCTAGAATATGCATGATGGCAGCACATTCTCTAGAGAATGGCTGAACCTGTAGCTTTAGCATGACTTTTAAAGCTAATGTTGGAAGTAGGTAAGAGGTGAAGAGACAGCACAATGAGAGTAGATACAGGCAGTCAACAATTCTTTGGCTTCCCTTCCTGTGGTCTTTGGTTTGCTCCCCTTTGACTCATCTCCTGCCCTCCTTTCAAGGTCAGTTTTCCTAGAATTTCATTGAGCACCATGAGCCTCTTGAATGATCCATCATTATCTTGCTTTGTATCCCCATCAATACCACATTTTTGCTGATGCTTTCAAGTTTTATAGATCATTTCTCTGGAATGATCTCTTTAACCACCATCAGTTTCCTTAAGTAGTATTAGTTGGCTTGTACTTTCACAGACCCTTAAGCAGTATAACTGATCTGTACTCTGGGATCTTTTATTGTGATTATTTTTCTAGAGAAATTGGGGACAGAATAGTACAAAGGCAAAGTAATATTTATTTCTTAAGAAGAGTATAGAGAAGGGACAGAAACTCTGGCACACAAGGACCCAGAACCCACAGAACTGAAAAACTTGGCAATGGACAGAGATCTGCAATTTAGTTTTCTTCTACAACACAGTTTTGGAACACTGTTTGTTCCCCTGGGAGACAGTGGCAAGATTTTGCCTTTCAATGAAGAGTTGAGAAGTTCAGGAGCCTGTTTACACTGGGCAAAGATAGTCTGGGAACGTATGTTATCAACTCTTTCACTCTGTCATCCTCTCTACCAGGTAACTGTATCCTGGATAAAACCAGAAAAAAATAACACAGGATGCCCATTGCCCCTTAATTTCCACTTGTCTTTTTCATGAAAGGTTTTGGTGACAGTTATGCATTTTGGTTTTCCACAACATATTTCTTTTGCATGATTATCCTTGGGGAAAGGCACTGGTCCTAAATTTTGCTGTATTATCAGTAGTTCTGGTGTCCGAGCCCAAATGCTAACACATAACTTCTCATGAAAGTTCTCCATGGTGGTATAAGAACATACTCTACCTTTTCACACTAAGACTACACTATGGGACTTTATCCCTATTTATTTCATGGCTATTGTTCCACAAACCTGAACTTAAATATCACTATCGTCTTCTTCATACCAATAGGTTCATAGCACTTCAACCTAAACCTACTGCCACTCTTTCAAAGGTGATATTTTTTTCATTCATATATATTTATTATCATTCACATAACATTGGTTTACAACACTATATGATTCAGAAGCACAGGTTCACAACTGTTCAAATGCATATCAGCAAACCACACCTATCACGGGACCCACAGTTCTCTCAGCATAGTTCATTGTGCCCCTTCAGCACTTTGTTCTCCCCCTCCCTCCTTCTCCCTACCTAATAGCCTCAATTCCACATAAAAGTGAAACCACTCAATATTTATCTTTCTCCTCCTCCTGATTTATTTTTCTTAGAATTATCCTTTCCAGTTTCATGGATGTTGCTGCAAATGGTAAGAGTTCATCTTTTTTCAAAGTTGAGTAGTATTTCATTGAGGAGAGTACAATGGAATATTTTGAAAAATTCTTGGTAAATTATATTATATAAAATAATATGAAAATATAAAAAATATAATGCAGAGGCAGGAATGGCTCATAATTTCTCCTAGTAAGACAAACATTGTTGAAATTTGCAAAAATGTAAAATAATGTCACTTCTCTCACTGGTGATTTTATTTGGGGAAAATACAGTTTTTCTTTTCAAAAAAAGCATTTATGTTTTAATGCAATTGTAGAAGTGACTTAAAAATAAACATCTTCAAAAGTTTCTTGGCTTTAATTTCTATTATAGTAAATATTGATAAATATAACCCACAAACACAAAAGCTTTTGGGGTTGCTAAGTAATGTTAAATAGTGTCAATAGGGATTAAGACCAAGAAGTTTGAGAAATTCATGCAAAACAGAGTATTTACTAATGTCATGTGCTGTCCCAAGCCCTTCCTATATATTAGCACACTTAATCCTCATACTGGCCTTAAAAAGTAGATAGTTCTTTATCTTGATTTTATAAATGTGATGCTGACTGTAATATTTTATTTGATTATAATAAGTGCACAGTTTCTTAGGGCTAGATCTACCCAAAATAATGATTTTATATATGAATAAACTGATCTATGCAATACCTCTTGGATGTCAGTGTTGTAAAAATCATTAAATTAAAACACTTAGACGTATAATACAAAACTTGTCTTCCAATTCTCATGCTAAGTGGGTAACAGATCTACACAGAACAAAAAAGAATAAAATCTGTAATTGTTAACCATCCATTTGTAAAACTATACTTGAATTGCTGGACCAAAATAAATAAAAACTTAAGCCCATGAAACAGAACAAGATTTCTAGTATGCATATAATTGTTTAATTACCTAGGCAAGTCACTCTCAATTATCCTTTAAGGGAGGGCAGTTCTTCAGGAAAATATCTTAGAAACTGCTTGGTTAGGAAGGTGTTAAGATAAGGTGGAAGAAGACAGGGTATCAAGGACATAAAATGAAATTATATGTCAGGAAAAATAAAAGAAAATGGAGCCTGAGCATATGGCAGTGGATGACAAAGTCTCATTCAGTGAATGAGACACTCTTACAAACAGGACTGGTTACTATTCAATCTTAATTAAACATGCTGTGGCTATTTTTTTTTTCCTTGCATTGTATATACTCTGATTCCCAAATCCAGCAAAATCTACATACAACACACACAAATTCTTGTGTGAGGGACACATTGTTAGAAGGAGGAACTGAATTCCGTATCTGAGTTAATACAACAAACAGAATCAAGAGCTATGGAAAATGAGATGTAATGAGTTCAGACAGAGCCTGAAGAAGTGATAGAATGTAAATTAGTATCTGTTATCCTGTAAGAAATGGAAAACTGAACTCTAACTTTTTTAGACATGCAGCAGATTTGCTGACTCATAAGACTGAAAAGTATAAACTTTGTAGGCTTCAAGTCTGACTTGCTCTATAGTTTTATCACATTCTCTGCCTCTCCATGAGTTTCTTGTCCCTCTTCCTATATGAGCAGGGTTTAGTTCAGGCTGGTTTCCCTCATCATAGCAAATGACTGCAATAACTCCAACCCCATACCACACCACAAAGCACACCATCCAGAACAAGACAGAGACTCTTATGTTCAAACATTCAAACAAAAATGCAGAGATTCTTTCTGATTAGACCAGATTAGATCACACACACTCCTCAACTTCTGTGGTCAAGATGACAGAATATATTGGATGACTTAGCTTTGATGTGATCTGCTGCAGGAGACAATCAGGAGCTCTGAAAACATATGAATCTAGAAGGAACAGTCAAGAGATTTTGGCAAAAGGAGAATTGGAAAGTCAACGACAACCAGCTCTGGGACTACACAAATATTTTGTGAATTCATGAGGTGTGCATGATAAGGGAGGTTTGCAACAATGTTATCTAAATATCAAAGGAAAGACTGACCTCAATTGACCTGATGATTGCTTTGAGTGCACATTTGTTCATGAAAGCCTATCACAGTACCTGAATAACATTACATTCTTACAAATCATAATTTCCTTTTTCTGTTTTCCATCTTCTTTTTCCCTACAGAATATACAGCATTTAATTTGGATTTTAAGTAACAGTCTTGATTTTTTTGAGACACTGATCTTAAATGAGAAAGATTAAAAGTTTAATAGTAACAAATAATTAAATAAATATCAAATAAGTAACTAATCAATTAATTATTAATAAATAGTTTTAAAATAGGAGGCTACCTTGGCAGAGAAATACCTAGGTAGTTGTTTACCGTCGTATGTACTAAATTGGGGTCCTTATTATAAATAGAGATGATAGAAGAAAGCAGCAAAACACTATAAAAGGATTGGTTTGTGTCACACAGCACATTAGTGAATGAATTCAATTTTACAAATGCTATGGTGTGGACACTAAGAAGTCAATGATGCTGAGATCATTCAAAAGACGTTATGCTGATAGCAAGAAAGAGTACAGTAAATGGACCAGTGAAAACTTTACCTTTGTCTGAGAATAGTGAAGAAGAAAGTTGATCCACTGACAAGAACGTAGTTTAATAACAAAAAAAGGAATGCAGGAGAAACATACAAAATCATCCTCACTGGTCTAACTTCAAGTCCATTAATCTCAAAGGGCTCTTGGTGCTGGCTATAATTCACCTTCATTTTTTTCTAGTCAAATAACTTTCAGCTTTTCAAGTGACAATTCCACATCTTCACCTTCTTCCTCAAACCTTCAGCAAGCCTGTCCCCTCTTCCCTCACAATAATGATCTTCTGCCATTAGCGGGCAGAATGAGGTGTACCCCAGGATCCACAAATCTGCCTGTTTTAAATCTATTCCACCCTGCTACATAAAGTAAAATATACTCTTAGTACATAAGAACTTCAATAAAAAAAATTAATACAATAAGTGTGCAATAGAGAGAAGAGAAAGAATACGGCTAAAATAATTTACAATTAAACTCCCAAAGTTATCCATCCCTTTGCGGGTAAATGCCCAGCCAAACAGGGTTGAACCAAAGCAGGGCCACTAGGCCTGAAAACTTACCACAAGTCGAAGGCATGTTATGGTAGGGAGCCATAGAAAAAGAGCAGAAGTGAGCAGGTGTGCCTGGAAGGAAAAGAGCAAAATCAAAATACAAGTCAAGATAAAGGCTGCCACTGTCAGCCTCCTCATGGGTCCCACCCACTTCTCTGTACCTTTCAAGTGTCTCCTTCTATGTTCCCCCACATCCCTGGTACAAGTTGAAGGTCGAGAAGCAAGCGCAGCTTCTCCTTCACATGTCTCTATTCCTTGTGCCTCCTCCAAGTCATCTATTCAGTCTTCCTTCTAGCTTCTCTTGCTACTCCCCACTAACCTGGGTGATGCAGAGGACCTGGAACCTCCCCTTTCTATGAATATACTGCTTTCACCAAAACCACAGAAGTAGCAAGTGCCCATCCACTACCACCACCATATCTGTCAATCTGTGTGCTTGCTCTTATACCAAATGTTCTATCTTCTGTCAGACTAAAAGGGATGAAGAATATTTGCTTCTGAACAAGATGACCCTTGCCACTTGTGGGCAGGACTCATTCCCTCTCAATCTCTCTAGGAATTTGTTCTTACATTCTTCCTTTCTCTCTCCTGGACCAGTGAAATTATTAGCATAAAGGACCGAACAGTTTACCTTTTAAAGCATAAGGGTGACCTTTTACAAGCTTGTTTCCTTGCTTTGTTTTATAAAAAAAGCCTTCAGAATACTTTTCTCCAGTGCTATCTCCCCCAATTCTCATGAAAGATTAGAAATTTAGCATTCTTATACTACCTTCCCAATAAAACTATGCTATTAAGGATTTCTGTAGAAAATCTAGTGGAATCTACAAAAAAAAATCTGCTAGAACTGATAGAACTAGAAAGGCTGCCAGATTCAAGAGAATATACAAGAATCAGTTGCATTTCTTTATGGTAGCAAAAAGCAATCAGATATTAAAAATCCAAAACAATATCATTTATAATAAAATAAAAATGTGAAATTCCTTAGAAATCAACTTGACCAAGAAATATGAAAGACCTGTACATTGAAGGCTATAAAATATTGCTTAGAGAAATTAAGAAAATCTAAATTAATGGAAGATATACTGTGTTCATAAGTTAGAAGTTTCAACATTTTTTAGACATCATTTTTTTCAAAACTGATCTATACATTTGATCTAATTCTAATCAAAATCATAGCAGGCTCTCCTGAAGAAGAAGACAGAACAGAAAAAATCTTAAGAATGGGAAGATAGGTGCAATAGGCAAGGTAACTTTGAAAAAGAAGAAAAAGTTAAAGCTAGTGTCAACTAGCTGACATTAAGACTTACCATCTTAACCAAGACTTATTATGAAACTACAGTAACTTATATAAAACTATGGCATGTTATAGGCACAAAGACAAATCAATGGCACAAAATGAGATCTCAGAAATATACCTACACATATACATATCTCTGATGTTTGACAAAGTGCAAGATCAATCCATTGGATTGTTTAAGTAAAATGGTTCTGGAACAACTGCCTAATTCCATTAAAAAATAAATTTCAACCATTACTTTCAAAATACACAAAAATTAACACAAATTTGGATCAGAGACAACAGGAAACCTAAAACGAAAATGTCTAGGGGAAAAAAATGAGAAAAACCTTGTTACGTTAGGCAAAGATTTCTTTTTTTTTTTCCTAAGATTTATTTATTTATGCATACAAACTGGGATACAGGCCAGAGGCATGGGGCAGTGAGAAGGATCACCAGAGACAGAGTGAGGAGCAGAATAGGCAGATTGATGGAAATACACTGCTGAGGGGAGCAGCGGGCTAGGCGGGAGAGGTCTGCCATGCCATGTGGGAATCTCTCTGGCCGGGGGTCGAACTCTCGTCACAGCTGTGGACAGTGCAGTGCTTAACTGCTGTGCCACCAGGGAGGCCCTAGGCAAAGATTTCTTAGTATGATACAAAAGATAATTTTAAAAAGAGCAAAGTAATAAATTGGACTTCATTGAATTTAATACTTTGTTCTTCAAAAGACAGTATGAGAATGAAAAACAAACCACAGAATAGGAGAAAGATTTGCAAATCACATTGCTGATAAAGGACTTATATCAAAATATATAAATAACTCTTAAAACTCAGTGTGACTCACCATCTTCTCTTTACAGTAGCCTCTTTACAGTATTCATATTTCTGGGTTTTATTTTGCTTTAGTTTTGTGTGTTCCTTTGTTTTGTTTTTCTTTATATTCTACATGCGAGTGGGATCACCTGATTGATACTTGTCTTTCTCCTTCTGACTTATTTCATTTAGCATATTCCCCTTTACTTTCATCCATGTTAATGTAATGTAAATTGCAAGATTCCATCCCTTTTATAACTGAATACTGTTCCATTGTGTAAATATACCACATGTTCTCAATCCACTTATAAATGCAAAATAAGTTTATTATTCATTATGGAATACAAATTGAAGCTACAATGAGATACTACTATATTTCTATTAGAATAACTGATACTAGAAAGATTCATCATAACAAATATTGGCAAAGATGTGGAGCTACTGAAACTTTCCCAATCTGCTCGTGGGAATGCAAAATGATACAACCATTTTATAAAACAGTTTGAGACTTTCCCTTACCTTAAAAGTTTAAACCTTTACCATGTGATACCCAGTCCATATCTGGATATCTACCCATGAAAAATGAAAGTGTAAGTCCATTCAAAGGCTAGTACAAGAATGTTTAAAACACTTTTATTTATAGTAACCAAAAATAGAAACAATCCAAATGTTCACAGAAAGCAGTATGGAGGTTTCTCAGAGTAAAAATGGTTCTACCCTACAACCCAGCAATTCCACTTCTGGGTGTCAATCTGAAGATTATGAAAATAGTAATTCAAAAGAAAATTCACACTCCCATGTTTACTGCAGCATTATTATTATAGACAGGCTATAGAAGCAAACTAAGTGCCCCCAAACAGATGAGTGGATCAAGATATGGTATATATACACACAATGGAATATTATTCAACAATTAAAAAAAGATAAACTCATGCCATCTGGCATGCCATTTGGCAACATGAACAGAGCTGGAAGGGATTATGTTAAGCGAAATAAGCCAGGAGAAAGATAAATACTGGATGGTGTCATTTATGTATGGAATATAGAGAAATCAAAGAATCAAAGACAAATTTTAAAAGCAACCCTTGAAACCTGCCATACAACTGAGGCATCGGGAGGGGGAAGGGGGAAGAGCAAAGAACACAATGAACTATGGAGAAGGATAATGCATCATAATTTTCAGTGGTGGGTGGGCTACAGTGATTATACCTGAGCAGGGAAATCCCAGGCTTCCAAAACACTAACTTCAATACTAACAATAAAAATAACTATAATATGTACATTATAAAATAAACTATGGGAAGAAACCAACAATAAATTCAAAAGATGACCAAAAAGAGTCACAAATGTTCATAGATAGATAAGTGAAAAGAATTGAATTGATAATTCATAGAATAACATGAATAAACTTCAAAACAATGATCTTGAGTAAAAGTAAAAAAAAAGAAAGAAAAATACAGAATCCATAATTTCATTCATATAAAATTCTAGAAAATGCAAGTAAATATATAACAACAGAAAGCAGATAGGGGTAAAACTGATACACAACAGACTACCATATTTAAGACGTACTACTTAACAACTTTTGAAATCTGTGTGGGGCAGAGTATAGAGAGAAGAGAGACAAGAGAGGATTAAGTGTCACAAGAAAGTGTTCGGGGTTGATTGATGCACTTATTATCTTGATTGTGGCTATTGTATTATGGGGTACATACCTCAAAATAATGATTTATACACTTTAAATATATCAGTTTATAGTATTTCAATTATACTTCAATAAAATTTATTAAAACTTTCCCAACCATAATATCTCATTATGAAGATTTTGTCAAGAAATAATTATAAATTATTATTTATTCAAAATATAATGTTCAAATGTTTATTGTACGGCAAACATTATATTAGATGTTGGGTGTCCACTGTAATGAATGTTAATCATATTAAAAATGTGGTCCCTGCTCTTAACTAGCTTATAGACTCATGATTAGAATCAGACCCTGAGCAAATTAAATCACAACAAACGTCTAAATTGGTAATAATGACAAGTACTATAAAGGAAAACAGACAAGGGGATATGAGGATTTCTAGCATTAGTTTTTAAATTACATTGTTTTATAAAAAGAATTAGAATAATTATTTTAGAATCATTTTAGGATTAAGCAGACTCATGCTCTTCACTAGTTCTCCAATAATACAAATTCTCCAGTCATGGATTCCTAATTTTGTTTAGTATTTAAGTAAGCTGGATGATTTTAAAATAGGATTTTTAGCTATTAAAATCCTGAGGTTTTTTTTTCATATTTAAAAGTATTTTCCTCATTAGATTAAATGTAAATAAATTCCTGGTGGTGAAAAGTGTTCTGGGGTTACATTAACCAACGAAGAAAACATTGGGTTTTCTTCAACTCTATAGACCTTTCTTTATGATTTCCTGCCATGTACCATTTCAGAGGAAAACTCTTTTGTGGGTAATCAGTTTCCTATGCTTAAATACTTTAAAAGTTCATCTTATTCTTTGAATTTAGTGCTTCATTAATAGATAAATTTCTCAGAATCTCTTGCTACTTTTTATCAGGAAAAATTTCAAAAATGCACAAAGTTAAGGAGTACACAAACATCTGTGTGATCACCATCCAATCTCAGCCATCATGTACATGTACAAGCTTGTTATACTGCCCCTTCTCTGTTCTCTTAACTGGAATATGCTAATGCCAAATCCAGATGTCATATTCTTTTACCCCTAAATATGTCAATGTAAATTTCAAAAAATATAGGGTATTTTCTAACATCACCATTATCCCTGATAAAAATAATAATTATTATTACTTAACATTATTAAACATAGAATAAAATTTTAAATCATCAATATTTTACATATAATAACCAATCTGTTTTCAAACTCTCAATTTTAATGTCTACAAATGGGCTTATTTTGTTAATTTGATAGAATTAAGATTCCAGTAGGGTTCATTACTGGTATTTTTTTCATTAAACTCTTACTTTAAAACATTCCCTTTTCATTTTGTTTTTTATTCCTTAATTGTCGAAGAAAATGAGTCTATGTTCTGAATTTTCCTGGTTGTTTTCTTTTGATCTGATTTAACTTGTTTCTCTATCTCCTGTATTTTCTGTAGTCTGGAAGTTAGATCCAGAGACTTGATAAGTTCAGATTCAAATTTCATCATGACTGGTACTGTAGTTTCATATTGCATTTTATTATCTCAAGTCTGGCGTCTCACTTTCTGAGATACTAAGGTTCTCAGGTGCTGACACCCTATTTCTTTCACTGTAAAAATTTCCATCACATTTTGTCTAACAGTTTATGGCGCATTGACAACTATTTTGAAGCTGTCATTCTTCAGAAGTTAGAAAATGGTGATTTTTCTAATCTGTACTATGCTTTTACCGGTAGTTTTTAAACACAAAAACACATCAACTGAAAAGATTTGGTTTCTCTGAGACCAGTTCATACTGTAAAGCAGTTGTATACACTCAGGTCTTTTCTTTTCATTATCAATTTTCAGAGTGAGTTTGTGCCCCAGAAAACGCTGATAATGTGCAATGAGTTATTTTTTACTTCTTTTTAAATCTTTTTAAAATTCATTAATTTCTCATAGATTTTTTTAATTGTCAATGAATTTTAAGTGATTGAAATTATTATTCTCACCGATACTCATATTGTCACATCTTTTGCCTTGGAGCTCATCAAGCTGATTATGTGTACCTTTGATGTGATCCCATTAGCCTTTGATAGTTTCCTTGCTTTTTTTGTCAATAAGACATTCCAGAATCTTCTTGTACATTTTCGTCGCAGAGCATAGCTTCTTTTCAGAAAAGAACGACATTGTGTACCATTGATTATACACTGTTCCAGAAATGAAAACTAGAAAAAATACAATTTTAAGAGAGAAATATCTCAAAACATCTCAGTGATGTTTCTAATCCAAAATTGAAGATGGGAGATTTTTCTTGAATTATTTTATACTTCTATCTCTTGTCTCTATTTTCTCATGTGGTTAATATTTTGGTTCAAAATAACATTAGCATAATTAGTGCTTGTTTTACCTTAACAATATCAATAACATAGTTCACAAAATGAAATTGATTCTTAGTCATTCTATATCTGTTTTTTCAGACACCAGATACACAATTTTGCTGAATATATCCATCTTTCATTTGTGGGAAGTTTAAATTTACTCGATCTGTGAGAGTTTTTTTCCCATGTATTGCCAATTATGTATTAATTGTGCCTTTTTACTCCGCCGTACATACTTAACAGCTATTATACAGTCACTTAAATCTACTAGTCCCTTTCCTCTATGTGATTTTCTGCATGGTGGGACTAGGCCCAGCCGGACAACCTTTGGGACTGTGTTTCAGCAGAGACCCCTTTATGTTGCCATGGTTACTGTTTGTATAAGCGCAAACGGTCTTTAGGACTTGAGGATAAACAAAATGTATTGGTGACAAATAGTTTGACTTTAAGTATCTGTACTTAGAAAACATGGAGTTTTCCCAAAGTGAGAGATTGGGTTTGAAGTGCACCTTCTCCCATTGGAAGAAGCACCAGTCCCATCTTTCACTAAAGAGATAACTGACAGTTGGTCCCTACTTCAAACTACACAGTACAATCATGCAGAATATAATATCAAGTAACAATACATTTTAAAGGGTAAAGCTGGTCAGATCAGAAAGAAAGGGAAAGCTGGGAAACAAAAAGAAAATGGAAAATCGACAGAGTAAGTACTCAAGTTGATACAAAAACACTAGGAACAGACTTTTAGATCTGTAATGAAGAGAGACTGGAGTTTTAATGCCAGTGAGAACAGGAGTTGTGGTCTCCAGGTAATGATAGATATAAAATGGAAGCAAGTCCTTTTAAGTAACTCATCTCTTCAATTGGTGAAAATGCAAAGCTAATTGTGGCAAGTGTTTTAAATGTTAATTTACATTTTTTGTTTGCTTGCAAATTAATTATAATGAAAATTGTTCCATGGCTCATGACTTACCTGACAGATGCAAGTGCAAAGCTGCTCCAGAGAATAGTATATAAGGATATAAATACTGATAATCTCTAGATATCAAGTATGCTTGTGAAATCTTTTATGGATTATCACCAATACAAAGCAATATGACTTCTTAGCCAATGAAGAGATAAAAGGAAATAAAATATAATCCATTTACTAGAAAGCAAGAAAGGAAAGAAATATGAGAGGAATGTAAGTACAAAATAGTGGGAATAAATATAGGAAAGTTTAAAGCACAAAAACTAATTTATGGGTCAAAAATAAAATTACATTGCCAAAGGAAAACTACTTAGAATTAACAATGAAAGCATTAACAACGAAACCATTGTGTAAAAGTAACATGAATTACTTAGAGGACAAATTTATAGCTGTGAATATCGCGGTAGGCAATTTCTAAAACGGTTCCCCGTAATTCCCATCTCCTGGTATTAGGGTCCTTATGTAATCCCCTCCCCTCAAGTTTGAGTTGGACCTATGATTTTTTTTTTTAATGAAAAGACTATGACAAACATCACAGGATGCCCCTGAGATCAGGGTTTGACGGATGTTCACTGTGTCTTGCTTGCCCAGCGGGCTTTTCCCACTTGCTCAAACTGTTGAAACTGCCGTTGATAAACCGCCCCGGAGAAGCCTTATTGCAAGAAATCGAGGGCAACCTCGATGAAGGGTCAGCAAGGACTGAAGCTCTCAGTCCAGCAACCAGTGGGGAACTGGAACCTGCTAATAACACGCGAGCGGGATTAGGAGTGGATACTTCTCCAGTCAAGCCTTCCTAAAACCGCAGCCCCTGCTGGCAGTTTTTGAGAATAATGAAAACCAAGTAATCAATTAAGCTAAACCCAGCTTCCTTAAACACAGAAATTGTGAGGCTGCTAAATTTTTATTGCCTTAAGCTATGTAGTTGTGGAGTGATTTGTTATGCAGCAATACACAAGTAGCAGAAGTGCATGTGCAAGAATTGACAAAAAAAATTTCAAACTTATAAGCTAAGCGTTTAATTGAAGAAATTAAAAATGAAAACGGAAAGAGGAGAGTAAGCTAAAGGAAAATAAAAGGGAGAAAATAATAAATGGAACCATAAACATTAGGGAGAAGCAACAAAATCATTTAGTTAGATTTTGGTTTATGGTTTTTTATTTTTTATTTGAAATGATTTCAGACACACAAAAAGTTGTCAAAGTGTCACAAGAAGTTTCCCTATACACTTTCCACGGTTTGCCTTGCTTCATGTTAACATCTTGCATAGCTATAGCAGAATTATTGAAACCAAGAAATGTATAGTGATATGATGCTATTAATTAATCTACAGGCACTCTTTGAATTTTACTAATTGCCCCCCTCTGCTCTTTGTCTAACTCAGAAGCCAATATAGGGTTCCAGACTGCGTAATGTTATGTCTTCTTAGTATCTTCCATCTGGAATAGTTATTATTCTTTCTTTGTTTTTCAAAAACTCTACAATTTTGAAGAATACAAGTCAGTTAATATTGTAGAATCTCTCTCCATTTAGATTGATTTGATACTCCTTATATTTAAGTTATACATTTTTGGTAAAAATTCAACAAAAACAAAATAAGCTCTTTTCAGTTCATCAGAGCATGAAGTACATAATGTCAGTATATTTCATCACTGGTCCTGTTAATTTTGATTGCTAGTTTAAGGGATTATCTGCCAGGTTTCACCAATGTAAAGCTACTAGTTTTCTCTTTGTAATTAACAAGTATCTTGTGGGGAGATATTTCAAGGTTCTGCAAATATCTTGTTTCTGATCACAATTTGGCCTATTAATTTTAGCATTCATTAATTATTCTTGCCTGTGAATTTATTACTGTGTTGCTTGCCGGACGGTGATTTCTATTGTCTCTTCAGTATTTACTAGTGGTAATTCTATGCTAGTAAAGAGATGTCCCTTTGCGTCTGTATAAGAGCTACTTTGATATTTTCACAAAATTTATAAAATAGACAATATTGGACAACAATGATTATATAAAGAATGAGAAAACGAAAAAGAATAATATTAATGTTTAAAAATAAAGTTTATGAGAGATAGAAGTGAGATTTTAGAAGTATAACAACTTGTAACATTCTATGTCAATGAATTTGTAAGTAATTAAAATACACTGGTGAATAAAAATATTAATTACCAAAACTCATTAAAAAGTGAATAGTTTAAAACCTATCCAAAATAAATATCAGGCCCAGATAGTTTTACAGTCCCAACAAATACCTAAGGATTGAATCATCGCTAATTTATATAATTAATTTATGATTCATTATAATCTTGACAAAAAACCAGGACAGGAAAAAGAAAATCAATCAGACAATTTCACTTAAAACCAAAGTAAAAAATTGTAGTAATAGGGAAACTAATGCATCAATGAATTGAGGAAATGTGAGATGATTTTTGCATTGCACTTTACAGTTGGGAAGTCATTTATTTTTTTATAAAATCACCTTTGGAAGGACAATTCCTTTACTTTAAAGTCTCACTTTAGGTTATCTCATTAATTTAGGGAGATAGTTGCGAATAAAAACTATTTGGAGTTTACTTTTTCTTTCTTACAGTATTAAATCATATAAATCACAAGGACTCCCGGGTGGTGCAGGAGTTAAAGTCTCAGCGCTATGAAGCTACTAGCAGCCACTGCAGCATGAGTTCAATCCCTGGCCAGGGAGTTAACCCACATGACACAGCATGCCCACTGCTCCCCTCAGCAGTGTATTTCAGTAGATCCGCCGATTCTGCTACCAACTCTGTCTCTGGTGAATCCTCTCACTCCCCACATCTTTGTCTTATACCCCAGATCTTGTATGCATAAATAAATAAATAAAATCTTTAAATCATATAAATCACAAAGTGTTTTCTTTGAAATGAAAAGGTTTTTGCTTTCTCAATAATTGCAAAATCTGTTAATCTATTTCGCTCATAAACAGAAAAATCCTTAGGTCATTCAACAGATATTGAAATGGCATGTGATAAAATTCAACACACATTTATGATTTTTATAGTTTGTGGACCTAAATATGAAAAGGGAAAAACTTTGAACTTATAGAAAAAAATGCATGAGATTTATATTTACTACATGCAGTTAAATATTTTCTTTCTGTTATAATTGAAGTAATATTGCATTACGATGTTATATAAATTTCAGGTTCATCATTGAAAATCAACAAGTGTATATGCTACATTAAGTTCAATGGTAAAAATCCAATCCTGTCCTTCATACCATCATCCCTTTGTCCTGATTTATTCACCTTCCTTCCCCCCTTCTCTTCTGTTAACATTTAATTGGCCTTACAGCTCAAAAGTTTAACTCTTGTTTTAATTCACCTGTTTGTTTTCTTTACATGTCACATGTGAATGAAATCATACTGTGAGAAAAAAGTTTCTAAAGACATGAAACCATAAATCTTAAGTGGTGGAACTGATATATTTTTAATTACAAATTTAATCTAACAAGATAAATCACTATAAAAATTAAAAATCATTAACTTCAAAAAACATTGACAATATCTTTAGCTCGAAAGATTGATATCCTGATTTAAAGAACTCCTTTAAATCAATTAGAGAAAGTCAATTAGCACAATCTTTAAACTGTTGAAAGGGCATATGAATGGGTAGTTCACAGTGGGCTGTTTTACTTATGAAAAAATGTTCAGCATATGACCAATCAGGCTTGCAAATTAAAGCCACTATATGACACCATTTCACAACCATAAATTGTCAAGTATTAGGAAAGCACAGAGGAAACTGGAACCGTTTACAATCTGATAAGGAGAAAATTAGATGACACTTTGTCAAGTTGAAGAAGTACATAGCCTGGACCCTCTAAGGTGTCTACTCCAGAGAAAATCTTGCATCCAGATGAACTAAAGACATGTAAGTGGATATTGAACCCAATATAGCAATAATAGCAAAAGATAAATAAAGAAAATCCTAACATCAGTAGGAGAATGAATAAACCAAGGTTTGCACATTCAATGGAATGCCATACAACAGTCTGACTGAAAGAGATCAAAGCTGAGCACACGATCTATTCAGTGTGTAAGGCAACAAGAAAGAGTGGAGAAGGACTCAGCCTTACAAAATTACAGGTAGGAATGAAATTGGCCCCTCCAACAAGAAAAAAATGAAAATAATGACAAATCATTATAGAACCCATGCAAATATTCTACAACATTATATATAAAAATTAAATAAGAAAAATCTGGACTGCCAACCACAACTGAGTAGTTTTTTGAAGAATAAGTAAAGATAATTTTAGACAATACAAGGAAATATCAAAGAACATGAACATTATGAAAGTATCAAAGAATATTGATAGACGTGCAGGGAGTAGGATATTGATGATTTAGGTGTTTTGTTTACCCACCTGGCTGCTGGTGGGGAGGATGTTGGGACAAGGAATATCCAAAGCCCCGGAGACATCAACTCCCTTATATTCCAAATACCCACTATGGAATATGCTGTTTCTGTTTCTTCAACAGAAGCATTAAGGAAACAGTGCGCTCACTAAGTTAAATCTCTGGTCTGATCAAAGAAAACACATGTACAGACTGGTTTAGATCTATGTGATGTGCTCAACGTAATGATAGATTCATGGTTGTTATTTGAAGAAAATAACAAACATCTTTAGTATTGAACTTAATAAGAGAAAAAAATGTATTCTATTGCATATTTAGATACTGCAAAAGAATATAGAATTATATATTTATTCACAAAAGTTAATAATTTGATATATTTCTTAAAACCAAAACCTGTTCTTTCTACAGTACAATCTATAATCAGTATTGGCATCACTGCCACTACCAATCATCTGAGTGACAGGCAGCTAATGACTGGCTTTCCAATACATCAACACTTAAATTCCCTTTTAGATGAAGAGTTCTGGCTAGGGTTCAGAAACTTCTGGGAACGTGCCGCTTTTTCATTAAAATGGGAGAGAGCTTGAAAATGTTTTATGAGAATCCTGTTTTAAACCTGGTGAAGTTTCTGCAACTTGGTAATACAATATAAGTTGTGTAAGATATGACCTCTCATGTAAGGTATACTCCAAGGTATACTCTAAGTGTGTGTGTGTGTATTCTAATATAAATATAAATATAAATATATATATATATATATGAAGAAAAAGTGTGAGAGACTTCCCTAGGTGTTCAGAGAAACACAAGAACAAAAATATGTTAATGTCCTAGATGAAGTTACCATGTACAAAAGCTTAGATTATGCTCTTACAACTCTAGAAAGTGCTATTCACATAGACCATGGTGAGAATGGACTCCCAGAGATTCACAACATGGTGGTCCTGCGGTCTCAAGTGAAAACAAAGGCAGCCAGGTTACTCACTGTATGCTGTCAGACAGCATTAAAATGTACTTTTAGCATTCAAAATAAACAGTAAAATACTAATAAAATTTCCTGATTAAAGTATATTTTTATAAAGATCTTTTATCTCTGGAAAAACACAGCCAAAGGAATGAAACCACCAGAAATATATTTCTGGTAAGCAACTAATATATTTATAAGAATTGCATTCATTTGCAAATAGTTGATGTATTTACTATATGTAGTCACCCAACTAAAGATCCTCAGTTCATGCATTTTTCCTTTTTTGTTTCAATGAAATGTAATTTTCTTCTTATAACTTCCTCACAAATCTTGCTAAGATTTTTGCCGAAAAGCTTTTGTTTTTGATTCTGATTGTGAGTAGGATTTTTTTTTGAGATATGTAAATCTTGACCTTCTTGCTATATTGCACTCTTCTTCTAAGTCTCCTTTTCTGAATCCTTCAAAACTAGGCTGTTTACCTTTTCTTAACTTCATCCTTTGATTCTCTACTCCTGGATTCTGCTTGCTCAATAACTAGCTAGAAACCATATATCAAAATAAAACCTTTGCTGTTTGGTTATTTCTTGTATTCCAGCCAGAGCAAATGATTAACATTGTGTTTGAAGTTGCTGATGCTATTCTAAAATACTCTGACCCAAGACATTGCTTGTTATCTATTTATCTTAATTACTAGTTATAAGGCACACGTCATGATTAAATGGCAATTCATTATCATGTCTGTCCAAATGAGACACAGATGTTGTTAAGGAACACTGCAACAAAGTTCTCACCAGGTTTTAAATTTGAATGATGTAATTCCATTGCATTTGAGTTACTTTAAGTATATCCTGCTATGAGTAATCGCAATAAATCTTTCTCTGTGGGCATAGTTATGTCTTACTGGACAGCAGGCTGAGAGTGCATCAAAGCAAACTATTTTAATATCTAATGCAATGAATTGGATCTCAAGAATTGTTAGCATTGTAATTGAGCCGCAAACAATAACATTTGTCTTGACTGTGTATGAGCATTTGAAAGTTAATACTTGCTTCATGAGGAAATATTTGCAATTTCAAGTATGCTATAGCTTTAATGTTGTATGGGACACAATGGAGTAAGAACCACAGAATTCACTAACATTAAATTTGAAATAAATCTGAAATTTGAGAGACCATCCAGCATAAATCTTCCAAAAGAGGATGAATAGGTGTGAACCTTTTTAAACATGAAAGCAAAACAGTACAGACTAAAACAGGTACACACAATCAACTAGAATTTAGCTACCCAACAAAATGCTTCTTCAGTACCTTTTCTAACTACAGAAATATACTTGAAACAAAACCACATGAAATATACTGGTAACCAAAACACAAGGACATGGAGATTAAACATTACAGGGCATATTTTTCTTACCCATCTTATCAATGGTTAAAGTCAAAGGGACATATTGAGGATTGGAAAGCCAGCTTTATACGACCAGTAGTTTAGCCACATGATAATTTCCTCAAGGTTTGTTTGGTACATACTTGAATATCGGTGTGCTTACCCGAAGGTAATGAAAACCCTATGTCTTACAATCAGACTTGAAGAACCACTGCTGCAGACGGAGTGCCTGCTTGCCCAAGCAACCTTCTACATGCAGGGGCGCTCTTCACGCACAAGTCTATAGGGCTGACCTCGGTCTGTGCCCTCCTTTGTCTCCTCCAGCCTCAGTTCACTCTACCCTTCACTGTGGTGTCTTCGCTGGGTGTCCCAGGTGTAGTCCCCATAAAATCCCCACCACCAATTCACCAGTGCCCCATCACCATAGTCCCTCGTGCTCTCCCCTCCCGTTTTGATCTCTCCCTCTCCCCCTCCCCTGCAGAAGGTCTCTGATTTATAGTTGATTCTTAATTTTGATTTTTAATTTATTATAATTTTTTTCCCTGATCCCTCCTATAAGTGAAACCACCTGATATTTTTCTTTTTCTTTCTGGCGTATTTCACTGAACATAATCCCATCTAGTTTCACCATGTTGCTAGAGCAGCACAATTTTTAACAGCAAGAAATTGGACCAACCAAGATGTCCATCAATAGTAAATTGGCACACATGATAAAATTCAGTTTCACACAATAATGTGATG
Organism: Scalopus aquaticus; assembly: GCA_004024925.1. Taxonomy (NCBI): domain Eukaryota; kingdom Metazoa; phylum Chordata; class Mammalia; order Eulipotyphla; family Talpidae; genus Scalopus; species Scalopus aquaticus. The sequence goes on from PVIJ01012047.1 coordinate 48,380, forward strand.
AATTTCAGGAGCATAATGTTGAGCATTAAAGCAAGTTGCAGTTGCTTGACCCATTATTCATTTGGAGTGTGTTGTTTTTTTACAAATTATTTAAAGATTTAAATAAAGATCCTGTTACCTTTTTTCCAGTTCTAATTTAATTTTGTAGTGATTAAAAAATATGCTTTGTATGATTTCAATATTTAATAGAGTCGGACTTGTTTTATTGCCCATAACATAATCTATCTTAATAAGCACTCCATTTGTCCTTGAAATAGTATATATTCTGCAACTGTTGAGTGCAGTGTTCTTAATATGACAACTTAATCTTAGGTTTGAGTTGGTTGATGGTGTTGTTCAAATCTTCCGTATCCTTCTGATTTTTGGCTATTAATGCTATTAGTATTGTTATAATAACTATCTGTAATTTTGGTTTTGTCAGTTATGTCAGGTTTTATTTTATGTATTTTGAAGTTCTGTTATTATTTACATGCACATCTAAGATTGTTATTGCAATAAATATTTCTCTTTTTTTGCTCTAACTTTGCTCATATCTACTCACCAGGGAAAGATTAATTTTTTATTTTATTTTTTATTTATATCTTTTACATCATTGTGTATTCCCCATAAAATCCCCACCACCAATTCACCAGTGCCCCATCACCACAGTCCTTTGTGCTCTTCCCTCCCCTGCTTTGATCCCTTTTCTTTCCCCTCCCTCCAAGAATGTCTCTTATTTATTGTTGCCTGTTAGTTTTGTATTATTATTATTGTTGTTGTTGTTTTTCCTTAACCCTTATTTGGTTCCCCTATATTCCTCCTGTAAGTGAAACCATTTGATATTTTTCTTTTTCTTTCTGGCTTATTTCACTGAGCATGATCCCTTCTAGCTCCACCCAGGTTGCTGCTAATGGCATGAGTTTATCTTTTTTGATTGCTGAATAGTATTACATTTTGTAAATATACCACATCTTCTTGATCCACGTGAGTGAATTTTAAACTAAAATAAAAATTGTAAACTAAGAACCACTTTGTGCCTTGTTTCTTTTATACTCTTTTAGTAGAAATAATCTCAATTTGGATATTCTAGAAATCAAGTCAGAATCTCTCCAATGTTCAAAAAGTAGAAGTGAGTTCATAAAGTGTGCTCATTTAACTGATTAGGTCTAAGGGTATGTGGGGTGGGGGGATTATTCAATAACTCTTCTGTTCTCTAAATAACTCTTTATTAAAATTCTATTTATAGTATTTTCCTCCCCAATGTGACTAAGAAAAGTCTTTAAATGGTAGTAAATATCATTAAAAAACAGGCTCCAAAGTCACCTACCATTCTTTAGATTCTTTGCTAAAATTTGTTTTCCCTTTTTATTAGTAAGACAAAGGGTATGGAATATGTCCTACCTGAAGCTGTGTCAACAATGTGGGCATAAAAATAAAAATTTTCCTTATCCTTCCCAAAGATTACCTGTTGACTAATTTCACCATCCTTTGCAAGATAAACTTTTAAGGTGAAACTAACAGACCTTGTATTCTAAATCAGACCTCTTGCATTTTCTCAAAGGGCAGCTGTATAAGAATGGCATGATCTTTTATGTAGTAGACTTCAGATGTTAATGGTCTAATGCATATATAATTTTCACTTGTGGCACATAATGGTGCTGTAGGAATATGTTTATCTTTTGACCCTGTTTTCACTTTTAAGAGGCAGAGCTTAATAAAGTCACTGCCTTTTCAAGAGTCATTCTCATGTCCCAATATTGGCGGAAATAAAACATCTTTTTGTATCCCTCAAATTCATTGCATTATACATTCCAACATATAAATGATAGTAAATAACATTTGTATACAACTTTGTATTTTGCAAGACTACTTAACATTGAATGTTTCACTTATGTTATTGATTTCCATATTTCCTATTTTAGCGTCTCCAAAAACAGGATGCATCTTATAGTTGATGATAGTATATAGTTCAGTTGACAGTGTTTACTTCCTTTCTCTATATGTACATAAAATAATTGTATCTTATATTTAATCATAGCTTACATTCTATAATGTATAGTAATTCTGAGCAAAGCATTAATTTGATATTATTATACTAATTTTACTGATGGGGGAACTGAGACTAAAAGATAAAATTTGGCTTTCATAAAGATTTATAGATAGTAGAGAATCTTGAGTGTGAAATCTGATTTTTGAATTATTATCTATAGTACTGGTGCCCATTCATGGTACCTATATAGTGTGGGGAAAAAAAATAAGGAATCAAAGAATGACTTAGACACCAAATAATAAGTGAGGGGTCAGAACACGAATCATCTACTTCACATCTTTGTACCGTCGTATCATGTGCCCTCTGCCCCAACACACCCAGTCATATATACAACCACAAAATGTTCTTTTTCTTTCTCTATTTCCAGTCTATCAGTTTCTGTTCTAAAAGTCACAATTCTAAATATTCAGTCATAATATACTAAATCTTCCTCTCCATTGTAAGTAACAACTATCCTACTCTGTGTACCCCAAAATCACAAAAGTAACTTCCTAGAATTTATATCGCTCACATCTCAGAACATCCACTAATTACCAATCAACGTTTTTTAATTTGTCTGAATGTTGCTGTATACAAATAAACAAAGATTGTACCTATATGTTAAAAACTATCAGATTTTCAAACACAGTCAATTTAATGTTCTTAGATGTTAAAACTCAAATTAAATCAACAGAAGTACAAAATGACTGGGAACCCCAACACACTTCGGGGTGATGGGGAAAAAGGAGATGCACAGAAATGGTTTATGAGTAAACTTTAGTCTCAGAGGCAAACATGACTTCCTCAGAATCAGAATCTAGGGTGGTAGGCATTAATATCCTCCTCTTATTGAAGAGATAAAAGCATACACAAACTCTCCCCAATGTTAGTATGTTCTGCAATAAAACTCTAGGGATGAGGTACAGTTGTTTCTCAAAACTTTTTTTTTTTAAGATTTATTTATTTATACATACAGCTGGGGTATAGGCCAGAGGTGTGGAGTGGCGAGAGGCTACACCAGAGACAGAGAGGGGAGCAGAACAGGCAGATCAGAAACACACTGCTGGGCCTCCCTGGTGGCGCAGTGGTTAAGCGCTGTGCTGTGGAGCTGTCGGCAGCACGCGATGTGAGTTCGACGCCCGGCCGGGGAGAATCCCACATGGTGCGGCAGACCTCTCCTGCCTCGCCCGCTGCTCCCCTCAGCAGTGCATTTCTGATCTGCCTGTTCTGCTCCCCACTCTGTCTCTGGTGAACC
>PVIJ01012048.1:0-51637 GCA_004024925.1 Scalopus aquaticus
GTTGAAAGAAATAGAAGAAGACACAAGAAGATGGAAAGGCATCCCCTGCTCATGGATTGGAAGGATTAACATTATCAAAATGGCAATCCTACCAAAAGCAATTTACAGATTCAATGCTATTCCAATAAAAATCTCAATGACATTCTTCAAAGAAATAGATCGACTACTGATGAAATTCATATGGAACCACAAAAAACGTGGCATTTTCACTTAACAGGCCTGCATATGTCCACATTCACGGTCACAGAACTTCACTGATATTTTACCGTGTAAGTTTCTTCAATGGATATTACAACACAGCAAATACTTCCCAGTGCCATTGGGCCACTGTCTTAACCTTGGCTTTTGTCTTTCCTACAGGCTTTTATAAATCCATTCAACTTTCAGCAACTTTCCCTGACTGTTTAAATGTGTGTGCAGTTTTAACTATGTTCTAAACACTGTCAGGAAAGAACAGAAAATTGAGATCAGATTCAGGCTGAACTAATAAAGATGGTGGACCCATAACATCTGTTACTCTTCTTTCTTGGAGGGGGGCAAGTTGATCTCTTAAAACAACAAAAACTTCAAAGTGTATAAAGTGTTGCTCCAGCCCATTCCTATACATGAAATGAAAACGCCCACCTGTATCTGTGCGTTTGTGTTCACCACTCTCATTTATTCAGGGTGACGCTGACTGAAGGCTAGCCAGGACTGGAGTGCAAGGAGGGTGACGTGGAGGCCCCACAGGAGTACAGGCACTCAGTCTGGCAGTAGGTGCCACGCAGGCAGGGAGCTTAGGGGACAACTCTCGGGATGTGACAGGCACGTCCCCAGGACACTGGCCAGGGTGTGCGTAGGACTCAGACAATGGGCTGCCTTTGAGGCAGGACTCCACAGACAGTAGTGACACAGGCATTTGATTTAAATACGGAAGCTGAGGTGCTTATGGGGGTGGGAGGGTCAGAGGAAAGGAAGAGCAAGAGTATCACACACTGTGCACCCTACGATGTGTGCGATGACTGAAATGGGTCCGGATGAAATTGCGACCATGAAGCCCTAATCCCCAGAGAGACTATTATGGAGGCCTCGGAGGAGGCAAATAAGGTTGAATGATTGTAGGAACGATGCCCTAATCAAAACAGGAAAATCTACCAGAGACCTCTCTGCAGGCACACACAGAGGGAAATCATGTCAGAACATGAGGAGGGAGCAGCTGTCTGCAAACCAGCAAGAGAGATCTCACTAGAAACTAACTTCTGCTGGCTCTATGATCTTGAACTTCTATCCTCCAGAACCGTGAGACAATCAAGTCTATTGTTTAAGCCAACCAGTCTGTGCTGTTTTGTTATGTCCACCGAGGGACAGGGCTGCCCAAGACGGCCAAAACAGGCCTTTTAAGACATGTCACCTTTGCATATGGAATATTTTGAGGGGAGGTCAGTGAGCCCCTGAAGCTTCAAAAGCAACTACTGCCATCACCTTAATTACCTACCTAGAATGAAAATTAGGGATATGACAAAGATTTAGGGTTATCTTCAGAAATAACCTTTCTATTGGAAAAAAAATATCTATCTGGCAGGCAAATATCTAGTTGTAGAGCATCTGGTTTTTGTCACTCTCCTCTCTCCTAGAAGCCCCAGGTCCCTCACCCTTTTCTTAGCTCGGAACATGCACCCTTGCCTTGTCCCATTTACTCCAGAATTTGTGGTCGTGTAGATTCCTCACAAGTATGTCATTACACATGTTCTGTTTCTCCTATTAATCAGTCTGCTGTTGATCTGATTGCTTGGCCAGCTGCAGGAGAAGCCAGAGGAGTGTGTGTGGGGGCAAGTATATCCTCATCACCCTATACCACCCAAGTGGACTGAGACTGTGTGCTAAATGCCATGCGTACTCTTAGCTCACTTAATTCTCACGACTTCCATGTGTAACATATTTTATTATCTCCAGGTTATACATTTAGAAACAGGTTCAAAGAAAGAAGCCTGCTTTTCCAAAGTTACTTGGCTAATCAGTGGCTGCTGACATTTGAACAGCAGGAGGTGGGGGTGGGGTGGGGTGGGAGGAGGGGGGGATGGTGCAGTGATGGAAGTGCTCATTTTTTGACTGAATCACACATTCCTGAATCTGGACAGAGGAATCTCTTTATGAAGTAAAGATATAAGTTTAGAGATCCTGCAAATGTGTGGGGACTGGTGAGGGGGAGGGATATTGGGCTTGTTAGTGAAAGGATGGGGGTTTGCCCCCGTGTGTGTGTGTGTGTGTGTGTGTGTGTGTGTGTGTGTGCGCGCGCGCACTATGCGGGCATCAGCAGAGAAGAATGGGAGAGGGCAGCTGCTGGGGGAAAGGGAAAGCAGAAGCCGACAAAGGCAGTGCCCTCAATAGCCCTGAGGAGACAGCCACAGGCCTTTGAGAGATTATAGGAAGTCTTATGGCCCATCACAACAGGGCCCAGGAGTTTGGGCCCATCACAATGGTGCTCAGTGGGGCTGTGTCCTGTCTCAAAGATTTGGGTAATGCTGGACATGGAACAATTTGGGAATGTGACTCATATCAAACTGACCAAGAAACACCTGTTAGGAAGGAACAGTAAGCAGAGCTTTGGCTCTTCTGTCCTCTGTTGGTGCTAACACTTCTAGTTCATCAATACAGATAATGAGGCAGAGGCTGAATGTCTTTATTCAGGTCACCCAGTCAGTAAAAGAGACACTTTGGCCCAGATGCTCTCGTCTCTGCTGGTAATCACTAGATTATACTTCTTGGTGACTTCCTGGAAAAACCCACCTCACTCTGTACTTTTTGGATCATGTCAAAGGCAGGCAGGCATGACAAGCAAAGTTCCTACTTAGTCTTACAGAGGCTGAGACAATCCTTTCTTACTCTATCTGTGTCTCAGCTTGCCTTGCTTAAAACATAGTCATTCAATATAGATCTTACTTATAGACTCTCTGTGGGGATTCATGTGGGAATGCTTAGAAGTTATTAATAAAACACCTCAGGAAAACAGGATTATGTGGATTAAAAAAAAAAGGAGCAGCATGGCTGGAGTGGTAAAGCAAGACTGTATTAGGAAAGACCATCTCTTTGAAGTAAGACAAACACATTCTCTTGTCCTGAATCAGCCTCAGGGGAACGGGCAGCAGCAGGCATCAATCACGCTGAGGCACTACCTTCTCTGCATTCTAGATGCTTCACTATAGCCCTGTGGCTCTGTCAGCTACAAGACCATCTACACGGTAGCAACCAACTAATTGGTGTCTCCTCTGGATCTATGAGAGTGGGAGGAGAGCAAGTTGGCATGAAGTCTGGTTTGTTTTCTGGAATGAGAAACTAGCGAAAGAGGGAGAGAGAGAGAGAGAGAGAGAGAGAGAGAGAGAGAGAGAGAGAGAGAGAGATGAAATATACTCATGTGTGATGAACTGCAATGACCTATCATCCAATTTGCCATTGAGTTAAAAGTGCCACATTGATTTTGCTGAAGTGTTGTCACTACACATGAATCATCTGGGCAAGAGCCCATTAAGAGTGCAACTTAAACATACATAAAAACCAGACCAAAATGTGTTGTTCCTAGATCCAGGCAGCATGTGTGCCCTAAGATCAAATACAGATCCCAAGATGAAAATGTATTCCTCCTTTTCCCAAAGTCAGTTTACCTCTGTTCAATGTTCAATAACATCATTTTGTTTTACAATTGATTTGATGTGATTGCCAGTAAGCTGAGCTGGATCTACCTTGTTAAATATTCTGGCAGGTTCCTTATACTTGGGTCTGTGAGCTCACCGCCTTCTACTTCTCAAATTAGGTGGCTTTATTGTTTTTGTTCTTTGTGCACAAGAGGTAAGCTTTGAGGATATTGCACTATGTTCTGGGTTTTAATTATGCCACGTGAGTGTTACCCAAATGATGATTTAGATTCATGTGCCGTTGATGGAATCAGAGGGAAAGGCTCTTTGACCATTTTAGACAAATGTCTTCATTTTACAAATAAAGAAACCTCATTAAAAAGGCAAGAAAGAACCCTCCACAAAACAAAGAGTCGGAGCACAGAGTGCAGGGAGTTACAGTTCCCTTGCTGGGTGCCCCGATGGGTTCACTCTGGCCACAGCAGAATAGAGGGAAGTACAGATAAATCAGCACAGCTACTTTCAATTTTATTTATGAATCTTTCACAACTGTCTTTGATTGGCAAAATGTATTTTATCTCTACCTTCTGGTAAGATGATAAAGTGCTAAAGTGTACAAAAGAGCTCTGTGGGTGATTTGCCAGAGGGAAAAGAAAGAAAAGCGAATGGCAAAGTAACTGGAAAAACCAGGAGGAGCCGAAATCCTGTTCCTGTCTCTGCAGCTGAAGTGAGTCACCCTCAGAAACCACTTGCTGGGCTGGAACACAGTGTATCACCTATAGGGCTTTTATGAGTTGTCGTCTGGGGACCATTTTTCTTACCAGCTCAGTGGCTAATCAACATGCCTCATCTCTTAGATGACTGAATCAGCATTAAAAGCCATCTTGCTGGCATCCCTACCGCTGAAGGTGCCAGCAGGTACATGTGGCAGTCACCACAGATAAAAAAGAACACAGGTGCAGTTCCTCCTGGGCAGAGACAAGGGAAGGAAAGGAAGTTTTGGGTGCCTTGAAATGCACATTATTCATCTCCAGGCCCAGGCAGTTTTGAGGTGACTCAGGACAATTTCTCTTGTGTGTGACTAAGTGGAAAAGCAGCCAAAACTATAAAGCTGAGAAGGCTGGGTTAGAAATACATCAAACAAACTCTACAGTGTTCTTCAAAATCGGAATTGGTGTCCTCTGAGCAAGCCCTAGATAAAGCAGGTGAAATTTATGACTTGAGAGTGGAGTGGGGGGAAGGGTAAGAGAAAAAAAGAAGGGGTAAAAGCAGGGTGGGAGAGAGAACACTAACACTCTAAACTTCTCACTTTAAAATTAAACATTTTACTTCTAGTCCAGGGATACCTAAAATAATTATAATCCTTCAGTTAAATTTGGATTTAAATAGCAAAAAAATCTTCTACAATACTCAATTTGCCTTTTGAGCTTGCTTCATCAGATTTTTTTTTTAAAGTAAGTTAATATCTTTTACAGGGTTGTTGTGAAACTTGGTGTGAATCCATGGAAAAGGCTTCACCACTAGGAGGCAGTCTACAACAGGAGGTTTGACAGTTGCTGTTATTTCATTACTGGGATTTCTTAAAGCGTTCCCCACCATTTGAAACAAAATTGGGAGTAGGTGATGAGTACTTGCCATGCCGTTGAGAAAGAGGAATACGTCTTTCAATCAGTTCATGGAAAAAAGTTTTTGTCAAACAAGTTTTTCAAATGCTGGTAGTTTAAGTTTTGTCTTTTTCTTTCTTTTATTAAACTGTAGATTTTACTTCTTAGAACCATTACTATCCTGCAATATACAGTAAATATCTGAACAAGAGAATATAGTGTGCTTCCTGTAATAACTTTGTTTTTTAAAAGGGAAATTTTGAGGTATTAGCTGTCTGTAAAGACTCTAGTCAGTGGAACAGTAAGGGAAAGACTTGGAGAGCAGACTCTGACTTTGCCATTTCCCACTGCGGGCTAACACTTCTGATGACCCTTTCATCTCATCTGTAAAATGAAATACTTCTTACACCCAGGTTGCTGAATTAGAAATTGTAATATTTTTGGCACAGCTCCAGTACAGGTCGGCACTCAATCAGTGGTGGCTCTGTCGTTATTTTTATTTACATGAAGGACTTAAGTTTTGCTCATTATGATCATATTGTTTGAAAAGAGACACTTTTTTGCACTTGTAGAAAAATATGACTTCTTGTTGCCAGGTAATAGAGCCTTTATCAAACATTTATACAAAGTCATATCAAGAGGAATCTTTGAAATTAAACCATCCTGGATGGTACTCCTATGTTGCACTTAGTTATTCAGAAGCCCTGGAATCTCCTTGTACTTATCTCTCATTTTAAATAGTCCCTTGAGTTGGCCTATGCATTAAGTAGGGTTGTCTCATCATCACCTAATACTGCTATTGCTGAAGTGGTATTGAGTACATAACAGCACACTCTGAATCCTAGAGAAAAAGTTGATCAAGTGAATATTTTTTGTGTCCTCTCTGAAATGTTTAACAATATAGTTTCTGGGAAGTTCTACCACCATATAAGTAACACATAGATGTGTATAGGAATATTCTTTGCTTAATAGGGAAGATTCAAAGAAAATACGGTTAAGGGAATTCCCCCAAACTTCACCATCAGTTCTGGGGTATCTCAGTGAGACCCAGGCACTGTTGCTCAGCAACTGTCAACACTATGGAACTGGAAGGTTCATCATAATAGTAGAACAAGATCATTTTTCCTCTAAGAGAAGAAATGGTTTCCACTAGATACTTGATTATAGCAAGAGACTCCAAGGGACAGAAATCCTTCCCCAGCATGGTGGCAACCAGCCAGTTCATGCATGATTGAAATGAAATCAAGCTTTGCTGCTAGTGTTGGGCCGAAGATTCATGTTGCCGAATCAGTAGCTATGGTTTCAGGCTCAAACATGAAACCGAGTTGTACTCTATACAAAATAGAGGTCCAAGGGTCTAAAAATGGGCTAAAATAATAGAGAATTGCACAGATATAACTACAAAGAGATATTACTATAAAAATATTACTAAAATTATTATTACTATAAAAATGATCTAAAAGTTTTCTTAGAATAAGCCACAAATCTCAAACAGTATTTAGAGGAAGACTTCCTAATGTAAAAAAAAGTTATTTGAGGACCACACTTGATTTCAGTTCCCACTGTATCTTATACTTTATTATTTCTAGTAACTTACTTTATTAGTCTGACAGGGTAGGGAACATGCCTTTTCTTTTAGAATTTCACCTAACACATATCAGGCTCTTGATCTATTTTGTCAAATAGATAAGTGAATGCATAAATAAATGTGGATTAAAAATGTACTGTGCCTTGAACATCATTCCTGTTGCTTACTTGGAACATCCATCCTTTGGTCACTGAATGGTTTTACCTTCCATTCATTTTGGTTGCCTCGTTTGTGACACTTTTTACTGCAATTAATTCTGTTTCTTTTGTCTTTAAATAGCTTTAAAGCATCCTTAAGCTGCTCTTAAAATAATATGGAATACTTCCTTCTCCCCCTAGGAAGGTCCTCTGGAGGCACTTTGACATTAAGTGGCCTGACAGTCATATAAAATATGCAAAGCATGAATCAACATGCAGGGCTCATTCCAGTGTATCCTTCCCTAACTTTGAAAGGTTAGGAAGCCAATGGAACTAGCAGATGCTAGACAGAGACTTTGCTTTATGTGTCTTCATTCTATTTTGGAAAACTGTACTAGTGAAAACAAGGTATCAAAAATGTCAGCTTGTGTCAAAGGAGGCTGAGAATAGCTTTGTTTGGCTGGAGCATAGGAGGTGACAAGAGATCAGGGGAAGACAGGGGAAAATCTGTGGTTAGGGAAGAGCCAAGCTGCAGCAGCCAGAGCGAGGAGGCTGAGGCTAATATGAAGAGTTTTAGGAAACAGTGAGAAGCTTCCAGTGCAGGAGTGACAAGATCAAAGTTGCTGGCAAGGAAGATAATTTTCTCAGTGGGCTTGGACAGCCTGAATGGGAGAAGATAGGTCTTGTGGTCAGCATGCTATCTGGTGCCAATTGAGCTGCCACATTGTAAGTGCTAAAATAAATCTAATCACAGGCTACCTGGGAAACACAAAAGGCAGAGCCTCATTGTGGTGTGGATCAGTTCACAGTTCACAGATGGAGTGGTCTCAGTGACACCCTGAAATGTTTTCCAGAGTTTAAGTCAGGGTGGCTTTCACCAACCAAGTAAAGTCATGGGCAAGTACAAATTCATAAGCTGTATCTTGCTGAAAAGGAAGGAGACGTTTAATCTGCACTTAAATCTTGAATATGCTTACGCTCTGAATGTGCAAGATCTCGAGGCTGCTTTATGCTCTTGGAAGCAAAAGTTAACGGTGATCCTAAGGATTCCTTTGGAAACTTGTTTAGTTAGAAGCACAAGCAGGTAAAGGTACATGGCAGTAAACTTCACACTTACAGAAGAGCTGGCCATTTTCAGAATGGATTGCCCAGGTGTATTCCCAGGTGTGAGTGATCAAATGAGCACAATTGCTTTCCTTAGTCTCGAAGGGTTGATAAGCAGGTGGCAGTGTTTAACTGTAACTCAGCAGACCAGCCTCCTTTGTTAGCTCTCACTCGCCAATGATCAAGGTGCCTTTGGACTTAGCCAAGGACACACTAATGGTAATTGTAATTACCTTGAAATTTAGCACTTGTCAATGATAGCTATTCCAGGGAAATAACACTTGAAGTTAGTGGCAATTCTGGGATTCTAGGAACGTGACTTAGAAATCCATCCTCGCGAGTCCTCCAAAGTTTGTTCCCCTATAAAATGTTGGGACGTGGGCCCGTACAGGAGCCTTTTCTTAGATCTTACAGCAGGAAGTCAACCTTCCCCTGGCTGGCCTTGCTTTGCTCTGGAAGATAAGCTGTGCAGTCCCTGGGGCAATGGGGAAGTGACAGGCTGGGACTTGGCCCCAGATGTCTGTGGGCTCTTTTTTCACAGAGCTACAGCAGGACAGCAAAGCACACCCTCACATTCTCCGGCATCCCTTTAACAGCTTTGGAATCCAAAGCAGCACAGATTCCTTTTTGGCGAGGATTACCTCACAGCTGGCATTTCGTCCCAGCCCCAGGGACTGGAAGTATAGTCATTACATTCTGGCAGCTGCGGCACACGCATCAGCTTGGGGCCCCCAAGCTTGTGGCTTGGCACGGGCTAATATACACAACAGCAACGGTGCCACATTCCATGTATGGGCCTCCTGCGAGTGACCTGAATGGCAAGGTAGTGGAGGAACCTTTGCTAGTTTCAAGATCTAAAATTACAATGGTCCCAACACCTGCTCCTCCTCAGCTGCGCAGAAGCTGTGGTCATCTTCCTGAGCCTCTCCACTACCCAGAAGGAGAAATGGGTGCCTTCCTTGCCGTCTCAGGTGGTAAATCTACTCAGATGAGAAGGAAAAGAGAGTCTTTGGTGAAGCAGAAAGGAAGCAAAAGAACAAGTGGGCAGATTTATTCCTGGGAAGAATCTGGGGGGACGTGGGTGGGGGGTGAGGAGAGACAAGAGAGGGGAGGAGACACATTGGTTTCAGAGCTGAAATCCTACAGGTTCAAAAGTTTGTTTTTTAAAATACTGGATGGTGTTACTAATATGTGGTATAGAAAGTAACTAAACCAAGAGTCAGATAAAAACTAACCCTTGATAGCTGACTACAGAACTGAAGCACCAAGGGGGTGGGGAAAGTGGGTAGGGAAGGGGTAAGTACAAAGAGGGAAGGAAGCACAATGGACTAAGGTGGTGGATGATGGGGTAAGTTGGTGGTGGGTGATACTTGATGGGGGTACTGCCATATTACCTTAGTTAAAAATAAACTAGGGGCCTCCCTGGTGGCGCGGCGGTTGAGCGCTGCGCTGTGGAGCTGTCGGCAGCCGCGATGCGGGTTCGACACCCAGCCAGGGAGACTCCCACATTGTGCGGCAGACATCTCCTGCCTCGCCCGCTGCTCCCCTCAGCAGTGTATTTCTGATCTGCCTGTTCTGCTCCCCACTCTGTCTCTGGTGAACCCTCTCACCACCCCACACCTCTGGCCTACACCCCAGCTTGTATGGATAAATAAATAAATCTTTAAAAAAAAAGGAAAAAATATTAAAAAAAAATAAACCAAACCAAACCAAACCAAACCAAAAAGCTCATCTTTCTAAACACTTGGAGAAAAAATGGAATTTAGAGTGATAGACCCCTAGTATGGCCCTTGATGTGAGGGAAGCATCATCTTTCGGCCTTCCTTATTTTCTCTGTAAAGAGAAAAGAGCCCTTAAGTGGGAATTTGCTAAGAATTCCTAAATATTATAAATTAGCCTTTTCAATACTTGCTTGTCCCCTGCAGCCACGCAGGCAGCCATCTATGATGGGTTTTAAAGAACGGGGCCAACTGAATTCTCTTTAGAATTCAGGGTATTTCTAGGAAATAAAAACACTTCGGGCAATCGTCTGGAAGTCTTACACAGAGTCTAAGTAAAGTCTCAGGTAATGAAGAAAACCAGTGCCTCACCCTGATTTTTCTTTCAGGATTTGGATTTAGGAGGGCTAGCAGTCTTTACGCTCTCGATTCATCAGCCCTTTAGACATTTTCCAGGTGACAAATAAGAGACTTTCCTCTTTATCCCTTTAGTCTGGATACATCACTACACCTAGAAAAGCTCACCTATGTAAGAGTGAAAATAGTTCACACAGCATGTAATTAAGGCAGCATGAGGTTGTCGCCTACCCATAGGATGATTCTAGGGCAAATTCAATTTGTCCTCCTTTTTTCAAATGTCCAACATGAATTCTCACCTTCTGATGCAGAATAATCCTGCTTATAAAATAACCGAGCATTTCAGTGAGTGATATCAGGGTTGTAATGATTTTCCTTGGCTGAAAGTCACATAGGGGGAGAACAAAAGAGAGCATTACAATTCCTTTCTGCTCATCTGATTTCAGCCATGACTTATAATGGGTGTTTGCACCCATGAGAGTTTTCTGTGAGGCTGTCTTTAAGGAAAGCCCATGGAGCAGACACTTAAGAGGAGCTTGGTTGCAACTGGGGGCTCTTCAGATCTAGTTCTAACCGACCAGCATCTCAAAATGGAAAAAGGTGGATAATTACGGACAAGGAATTCATATAAATTTTGGGAACCATTTCTTTTAAAACATCTTCGTATGTAAGTACTGCTTGAAAAAAAAGGAAAGAAAAGAATGAATGTGGTAATCATAATTATTGTTATTCTGATGTACTTCAGCATTGGGAGGTATGTGTGCGTGCAAAGCAAAAAAAAAAAAAAATCTTGACAACATGCATTTCCAATGCCTGACAGCAGCTTTGCCTCTTACTAAAAGGTATAAATTAGATTTTTTTATTTGGTGAAGCTGATGAGTTAAAATACAACAGAGCATGTAAAGATCAAAGACGAGGTGAGGAAAGCCAGAAAACATTTCACTTAAATATTTGAAAGCAACATATGATTATCAAGCCAAAGAAAAATTATTTATCTGGCCTGAAGAATGTTATTTAAATCCCAGGCTCATTCATGCTAAACAGAGGCAACATTTTCCATTCACTTCTCCAAAGCTTCTCTTCTCCTGGAAGTAACCCCCCTCCCTCTCCCCCTGTAGCATTCCTATTTATGGGCTTAATGCCCACATTCGAGAAGGATAAGTTTAGAAGAGGTTCATTGCCAAAATGATGATATTTAAATGGTAGGTCAATTTTAAACAAGGTGATTTTTTTTTTAGGTTGTGCCAACCTATAAACATTATTCTTGCCATAAAACTATAAACTAAAGCCCACTAATAAAAGGGCCAGAAGAATAATTATTTACAATGATGAATTAAGGAGTTTTAGCTACTTTCTTTCTCTAAAAAAAGGGATAAAACTTTTAGAGAAAGATTTTTAAAATTTTTAAGAAAAGACTTATTTCTTACATTTCATTGTGTTAACCACTGAGGTCTGCAAAAACCTATTTTGTCTAACCTTCATATTTTGCCAGGAACAATCATCCAATACTAACCTCACATTGTAAAAATGGTAAATTTCATAATCCTCACCACCAAAATTCATGTGGAGAGGGAGTCATCTAGAACATCTGGAGTATCTCTGCCCAGGGAGCAGCCCGCGGAGTGATGATAGGTGCTACTCTCAAAACAGAACACAAACTCTCTTTGGTTCTTCTGTGAACTGTGTACTTTCTTTATGTCTTAAAAAACAATGGAAGCACCTCTTTTACTGCCAGATGCTTTGTACTTCAGCCATTTCTCTCAGGGTTTCTCTTTCCTTGCCCAAACTGCCTATTCTGAACAAGGAAAGGAGAAAGCTAAAACATATCTCTTTATTAGAAGGGGAAAGAGCATGTAAGTGGCATGTTTCCTATAATATATGCATTCCGAAAAATGAACACAGGAATGATCCATTTCCCATGGAAATCTGTATGCTTTGTTCACATACTTGAGATCATGAGACAATGCAGCGTTCAGGTCATTACTCTGCAGGCCTAATGCATCTGGCCGACTGACTCACTTACTGCTCTTAGCCTAATTCCTGCACTCAATCCTATTCCCTTGCTAACTAAGCATGCCCATCTGCTCCCAATAGATCCCACAATTGCAATCTCTGGATGTCCACAGATGTCGTGTGCAGTTTTACTTCATCCAGTACTATAGGGCCCTGCTTAACACCTGTGCATGAGCATTTTTTTTTAAGTGAATGAGGCCAAATCAATTTTAGGCAAACTGTCAGGATCTCAGAAGAGCAGAACCTGAGATTTGGGGTTCTCTTATTCATTGCTCCTCAGAGCTATCCAAGGGCTGCCACTGAACTGGAGGCTGGCAGTTGAGGGCTCATTACCACATCTCAATGTGTCTCTCAGGGATCTGCAGACTGGGGCAGGGGAGGGTTTTTATGTGGAGCTGAGGCAATGGTGTCTGAGGAGGCTGGGTTCCCCGACCGCCTGAGGAATGAAAAGCTTTAAAAAAACAGAAACAAGCTCAAGAGAGAACTTTTTTTTTTTTTATATGTGGTACTGAAATACCAATTAATATGATGCTGGAAGAAACAGAGTGGAAGCAAATCTCTTTAGAATTAACCAATAAGGGAAATCAAGTGCTTTGAAGTTAGTACAGTTAATAATAATAAAAAATGATGATGCTAATTATAATCTTCCTTGGAGAGCATTTTACACTTCACGAAGCACTTTAAAGTGTCCTACTGCATTTAGTTCTTATAATAATATGACAGGCTATATGGCACCAATATGCCCATTTTTTAAAAAAAAAACGTAACTAAGAGATAACTATACATATGAAGCGATAAAGAAGACGGAGCAGGCTCTCAAACCCAGGTGCTTTTTCCATTAATGTCTAGCCTGCTTCTTAACCCTTTCCTTTCTTTTCTCTGTTTAACTAACTTAGTGGTTCCATGAGGGTTTGCTGGGTGATATTACAGTGAAGGGAGGGACGGACAGGAAGGTATCCACTCCACGCTGGTTCCATTGGAGCAGTGTGATTTTGAACTACGTTTGCATGTTGTACATTCTGACTGAAAACCAAAACTTGTGAATTGTTGTATTTATGTAAACCAACCTTACAGTTTAAAAATATAGTTTTATATTTAGTTTATTTATTTATAGTTTTCTCCATAATAAGAAGAAATAGCTTGGTGGCGCAAGGGATTAAGTCTCAGCCTATGAAGCTATCAGCAGCCCCCAAAACATGAGTTCGATCCCTGGCCAGGGAGATTCCCACATGGCACAGCAGACCTCTCCTGTCTCTCCTGCTGCTTCCCTCAGCAGTGTATTTCAGTCAGTCTGCCTGTTCTGCTCCCCACTTTGTCTCTGGTGAATCCTCTCGCCCCCTACACCTCTGGCCTACACCCCAACTTTTGTATGCATAAATAAATAAGTTTAAAAAAATAGTTCGTTTCATGGGAAGCCAGTGTGTAGTACCTGGATGAACTGGCCCTTCCCTTAGCCAAACACCTTAATTTATGACTCCCATTACCTCCCAATATGGCCCCAGATTTCTGGGGAGCTTGCCTGGAGCAGAGGTTTTAAAAGCATAGAGAAATCAGTTCTCTTTTTATTCCTCTTCCAGCTGCTGCTATTGTCCTCTTCTCTCCTCTTTGTCTTTGCAATCTTTCACTATGTCTATTGATAAGACCTAAATTTATGTACTTCTTAAGATAAATGTCTAATATGTAATTATTGATAGATTTACAGTAAATGAAATTTATTGGCATCAATGAATATGAGCCAGTGAATGACCCCGAGTTGAATGGTGTGAACGTTTGTCAAACTTCACCTGAGGCCTATGAGTTCTAGCTCATAATTATGCTAGTCCTCTTTTGCACAACAGGAGTCAGATAAGCTGTGTTGACCCAGAACTCTTCCAACAAATTGCTATACGGACCTCATGGAATCTCATCAGTTGAAAACATAATACCACCCTCCAATTTGCAAGGATTAAATGAGATGCCAAATGTGAAATGTGCAACCCAGAGCGTACTGAAGCACAGCAGCTCCAGCACACATTTACTGCCACCACTATGACATTTTTAGGTCTAGAAGGGAAATGATATTAAAGAAATGAACAGAGGATTGATAATTTCAGAATAGTGAGGGTAAAGAGGTCAAAATGAGTTAAGATCTTTGGAAGATTGAGAAGAGACTGAATAATAGAAATATGAATACAAGGATGTGATAAAGAACATTCTAGAAGGAAAGAAAATCAGGCAGGAGAGAGAAATTAAGAGGAAAATATTGGTGCACGAAGTGACACAGAAAGAAAAGGATCACTCTAAGTGGCTCCGGAAGATTTTGAAAGAATGATGTCTCTACCTTCTGCTTCCTCTCAGCCCCAATTAGGAGGAATGAACCGCATTTCTTTCAAATTGAGTCACAGGATTTGGGGACAAAGTTGCACATGCCCTACAGGCCATACGCCTATACAGAAAAGATACTGTGGTGTTCACTCATCTTCAACTTGTTTCCCTGAGAAATCTGACTGTAAAACTATTGATAACTCCCTCAGAAACAAGAGGAGGCCCTCGTCTAAATGAACAAAGATTTGTAGGAGTAAAAAGTGGTAAGAGCGCCCTTCAGCTCCGCAAAATTGGTCAGTGTGGCTCAAAGCCCATGACTGAGAATTTTCCAGGGGAAAATGTCAAACACCAAGTGCACAGGTTTTTACCACACAGCAACTTCCATGTCACAGCCCATTATGAACAAAGAAATACAATGGATGCCATGTGAGGATGCAATGGATTGAATCAAAGGGAAAATGTTAATTTCCCCTCATGGTAGTGACATTTCATTCTTCACTCCTGACTTATAGTTGGCTGCTACTTCATAATATGGTTCCCCTTTCCTGTGCCATCACCCTCTGAAATATCTCAAAAGACGGTTGATTTTGTGAAAGCACCTTCCATGAATTTTCTCAGTAAAATCATAAAGCTGTCATCACTGTGGAGAGATAAATGCTACCCAGGAGGGGAAAGCTGCCTCTCTCCCATTACCACAATTCCTACTGGTCCGCAGGCTATAAATCCTGGCTTCACCAGAGTTTAAAAGGTAAACTGGTTTGTTGGGAATCTGGCAAATCTTAGAATGGCAAACGTCTGCGAATATCCAGGACTACCTCTGCAGAATGAAATTCAGACAGATGCTGTGAGATTGAACGCAATTATACTGGGGTTTCCAAGAGGCCATTGTCAAAGGGAGAGTTGATGCCCTGCTTTTCTGCTTCA
The DNA here is from genome assembly GCA_004024925.1 of Scalopus aquaticus. NCBI lineage: Eukaryota > Metazoa > Chordata > Mammalia > Eulipotyphla > Talpidae > Scalopus > Scalopus aquaticus. The sequence continues at coordinate 15,358 of PVIJ01012048.1, forward strand.
ATTGATGAGAAACACGTTCTGCTTGACAACACGGTCCATAATCATAAATATGTTTCTGCACCGCTGAACTTGTTAACATCATCACCTACCTTATGCCTTTCAGACTTGATTTTAGTGACTAAGACTATAAAATTCTTACTAAGAAAAAAAAGCAGATGTTTAAACATCTTCAAGATCTATGACTAAATGATGATCACAAAGTTGATGGTCAGAGAGTGGGTAGTGAGATCAGTCACCTCCTGAAATTCAAAGCTCTGTGCATCAGCTCCAGCTGGTACAAAAGGACATTTTCCAGGACTCTTGTCTATCATGGTGATAGAGCACACTCTCTGGGAAACACGTACCTTTGAAAAAAGACTTCATAACCCAATTGTGATTATGAAGAGGGTGTAATGATGATGATGTTTGCCCTGTGTTCCTTTTTTAAAGATTTATTTATTAATGCATACAAGAGCTGGGCTGTAAGCCAGAGGTGTGTGTGTCAGGGGTGGCTGAGAGGATTTACCAGAGACAGAGTGGGGATCAGAACAGGTAGCTCTACTGAATTACACTGCTGAGGGGAGCAGCAGGCAGAGAGGAGAGGTCTGCTATGCCATATGGGTCAGCTCCCTGGCTGAGATCGAACTCCAAACTTGAGCTGCAGTGGCAACTGTTAACTTCATAGTGCTGAGACTTAACCCCTTGCACCACCAGGGAGGCCCTGCCCTGTGCTTTTTAAGGACTTACACTTTCCATTTTCTCCACCATAGCCTGGTGACTAAGTGATCAGCAAATATGTACCTCTAGAAGCATGAATGTTTTGCCATGTGTTAAGCTTTTTGTTGTAGTAACAGAAATCAGAAAGAACCAATACAATGACGATCTGTCCTACCCCAAACCAGCAAAAAGATAAGACATGTCTCCTTAACCCCTTGTTTATTAGGAAAATACAGTTTCCAACCTGTACCCTGGGAGGGTAACTGAATGTCTGAAAGTGTCTTTGTGCTGTGATGTGAGGAACTCAACAACATATTGGCCTTCTCAGGGATATTTGTATTTTAAAAACATTGGGAAGCCTATGGCAAGATTTAGCATGAATCACAGACTGCATATGGCAGATTTTAGGCTTCATTAGAGATAATTTTCCAGTGGAGCAGTTTTGTTGCTCCTCTTGATCAAATATCAAATTAAGATTTATAGATGACCCCATATGCCATTTATATGTAGCATGAGTCTGATGACCTCTACTTCTCTTCCTCACAAACGCTATGTGCTGCTTTTGGGCTGCTGGTTGACAACAGAGGGAACTGCCAGGCGGTGGATGGGATCATCGGCATGTAATTTGCAGGGGTCATCCTGCTTTGCACTCCTGTTGTATCTCTTGCCTAATGAAATGTGTTACCTTTTTACACAATTTTAGCCATCATTGTATAATAACTTATAAAATGGCAATATTGGGGCCTCCTTGGTGCCACAGCAGGTTAAGTTGCAGCACTATGAAGTTATCCAGAGCCACTGCAGCATGAGTTCAATACCCGGCCAGGGAGCTTCCCACATGGCATAGCAGACCTCTCCTGTCTCGCCCACTGCTCCCCACTCAGCAGTGTAATTCAGTCAGTCTGCCTTTTCTGCTCCCCGCTCTGTCTCCGGTGAGTCCTCTCAACCCCCACATACCTCTGGCCTACACCCAGCTTGTATGCATAAAAAATAAATTAAAAAAATTGCTTTAAAATGGCAATACTGTGTGGTTCAGAGGAATAATTTTTCATTCACAGATGCTTAATGGTTATTGGCTTAAAGAGAGAAATATAAAACTTTGGTTTCTGCCTCCCCTGGGATCTATTGATGGTATTGGCCATGTCAGATTGTATAATTTCAAAGTCGTGTCTTCATCCAAACTCAAATCTCTATAAGGTATCACTTAATAGAAATAGTCCAATTTCTCATGCCTACAAATGTCAAAAATTCACAATAAGGGAGAGGAGAAAATGAAATCACTTTTATAGAACAGATAATGCATAATGCACAAGAGCACCTGGCCTGCCCGAGTGACTCTCCTGCGGCACATGCCCTTGGCCATGGGGTAGACCTGTGGGCAGTAGGCATGTTAGCCCGGGTCTCAGGATGAGCTCAGTGCACATCTGGTATCACAAACACAGAAACAGTAGTATCATAAGCATGTAAAATGTATACAAAAGATTTGTCAATAACTTTGGGAATGCTGAGTTGAAATGCATAGCAGAGAATTCATTCGTTACAACACTTCAGGCACCATCCTTGAAATTCCATTTGCGTAAGGAATGAAACCCATTAACTGGCACCCAGAGATGCAACTTATAAAAGCTTATTAGAGATTCCTTTCCTTTACCTCTGATGGAGAGTTGGCAGGGACAGTACACATTAGTGAGAAAGTATTGTTTTCCTCTGAGCCTAGAACCATGGCTCCATTACTGAGCAGAAAACCCAATAAATCTGCTTATTGCTATTATAAAAGGAACAAGGAAGGAGTAAATATCTAGATTTGTATAAGGCACATTTCTATAATTTTCAAGGCACTCTTTGGAAACACTAAATACTGCCACCTGCATCGAGCTGCCTTATCTCAGCTTCTCCATGGCATTGTGGAAAGAGTAAGAAGGTCTGGTTGTGGACCTAGCTGTACCCACTTTAGGCAGCCTGGAAACCCCATGGCTGATGCAGGGGCTTTGATGTGAGATAAATGTGTGTTCTGTGGCAAACTCCAGTTTCTCTAAGCCTCAGTTTCTTCAGATTCACATGGAGACAGATGAAATAGGCACTACAAAACTGCAAGGATTTTCAAGGTCAACATGTATGTGCTGTGTACTATGCCTGGTTCACATAGCAGGATCCCAGTGAATGCTGTCCTCAACATTATTATTAGGCAAACCAGCCATTTGAACCTGTTGGGTCCCCATGTTCTCATGGGACTAGAAAATTACTTCTGGTAATTTTTCCTCTAGTGCACCCTTACCAGCAGACAATCAATTGCATCCTCTGGAGGTCAACTGGGAGTGTAACCTAAAGGGGAAGAACTCAACTGCAAACAAATCCCTCACATTTTTCTCACATATTTACAAAATGCATTTTTTCTTTCATTTCCTTTTTTTTAAAAAGATTTATTTATTTATGCATACAAGCTGGGGTACAGGCCAGAGGCGTGGAGCGGCGAGAGGGTTCACCAGAGACAGAATGGGGAGCAGAACAGGCAGATCGATGGAAATATACTGCTAAGGGGAGCAGCGAGCGAGGCAGGAGAGGTCTGCTGCACCATCTGGGAATCTCCCCAGCCAGGCATCGAACTCGATGCTCCACAGTGCAGCGCTTAACCGCTGCACCACCAGGGAGGCCCTTTTTTTTCTTTCATTTCTTAATCAAGGTTTGCATTTGGCTCCATAATAAATCTTTGCTAAAATATTTTTAAAGATACCAAGTTCAAATGATCATCAACCACTTTGGGCACTATAGGAAAGTAAATTTTGATCATGCTGGGGGTCGGGGTTCCCTCATCGTGCCCCAAATGGTAGGCAGACCCCACAGGAGGTATATTCCACCAGATACCTGCTATTCAAAGTGTGTTCTAGAGACCAGCATGTCAGCTCACCTTTGGAGCTTGTGCGAAATGCAAAATAAGGTCTCATCACAGACCCATAGGATCAGACCTATAATTTATTAAGTTCCATGGGCAATTAATAGGCATGTGAAAGTAGAGCAGCATTGAATATGAGATGATTTCCAAGGAACTGCTGGTACTAACCTACTATGATTAAGTGAGATGAGAAAATCAGCAAACATTTATTGAGCATCTAATGGGAGTCTGACATAGTGTTAATTAATGTGAGGGACTTAGAAGTAGCAATTATATGCTCCTTTCTCTTGAGAGTTTTCTAGTTGGGAGCAAGGGAAAATCAGTGACCTGACCCATAGAAACCTGTCATCTGCTCCATTAGAAATCTACTCAGCTGTTCTTTAGATATTGTCTACTTTTACAGAGGTGAAAATGAAGAATATGGGAAATGTTAACTTGGAAATCTTACAACAATGACCATAATTTTTCTTTCCATTCCTTTTCCATCTCCCCACCTATATCTCTAGGCTTATTAAAAAAATTCTTCAGTGTTCTAATATATTATTCTTACATTCTTATACATATAATTAGTGTTGAAAAAAACTTCTTGGTGTGAAGAGGGAATAATTTTAACAAGACTTGGCAATAAGAAGCTTTCTTAAGGCAAATATTAGGGTGCATAAAAATTGTCTTTTCATTGCAGAAACCTGTTTACAATCTAAGCTTCTGACATGCTCTCATCTGACTCTGTCACTAATAATTTAAGAGTTCACTGAAAATTGCAAGGGAATGAACACTTCTCCATACTTTACAGAGCCCTTATTTTCTCCCTGTCACAGGGCCATGTCAAACAGTTAAAGTGTGATGTGCAGAGTGACATTTTCACTTGAAGGCAATGAGATCTGTACTCTTATGAAGACAGTCAAGGCAGAGAAAGCAAAAATGTCAACGGAAGTGCAACATGATTGCTTCCTTTGATGTTTACAAGTGCTATTACGTTACTAAAAGTGTCATCTGTGGGTGTAGACACTTGGGAGAGGAGGTAGATGATAAAACCAGTGGGTTATCTGGGAGGGTGGGCTGTGAGGAGATTTTCTTGTTTCTATCCATTGGACATGACGATTCCTTAACTGTGGCCCAAGTTCTTGATAACATTTATGACATCTTGGTTATTTCCTTCCTAAGTTCATGAACATATCATCAATATCACTCAAACCTCTTCCCCACATGTTCATTTTAAAGACCACTCCTTATCACTTAAATCACATGCAGTCTACATGTCCTTATAAGTCTCAAGTTCAATGGCTTTCCAAAAGGCCTTCTACCAGACTGTACTTTCACATTTGAAGCAGATTTTATCTTCCAGTGTCCTCTCTTGCTTTGGCACATCATTATTCTGCTTCTTTTCGACATATCTGGTCTTCTATGTTCCATTAATGACTTGACCCCTCATTTTGTCTGTTAAACACAAAGCAATTCCGAGGTCCAGCCTTGGCTTTGCTTTAGCTATGTCCTCATTTTCAGATGTTCATCCACTCCAACAGCTTCAGACACTACTCCATTGAAATATCTCCAGAACACACAGATCAAAATATGAGGCTTTCATTTCCCAGGATCAAATAATAAATTTCCCACTGTCTGCCTACTACTTGTATATGATTGACAATCTGTGTACCTGTAACTAACTCTGAACACTAGCTTTCAACCCAGGCTGAAGGTAGGTTTTATTTGCATTGTGAAGCCTTCAATGGCTTCTAAGTCTAAAACAACCTCTCTCTGCCTACTGAGGTGTGCCAGTTGAGATTCACAAAGTAGTACTTTCTTCTTGGTATTTCACAAAGGCATTTCTCTCCTTTTGACAGTGCAGTACCAAGCATTTGGATGTCTTGCAGAGGGAAATTTCTGCCTTGCATTATTCACTCAGTTGTGGATGTGGTACTGTTCTACATGCTAAGAACAGAGCAGACAACAAACAGGGTTTGCTATCAAGAAGCTTACACTCTGGAATGGGAAGAGGATCTGCTCAACAAAATAAACATATATGTATATTTCAGGTGGTGATAAACACCATGAAAAAAATAAAAGGGTAAGGAAATGGTATGTTTGTAGAGGAGGGCGACTGGTTGTCAAAGGGGTCTCTCAGATAGACTGAGTGAGTAGCACTCCAAAGGAAGAGACAGCAAGCCATGATGACAACTGGAGGGGGGCTTTCCAGGAGCCCAGAAAAGAGCATGCTTTTTGTGTGTGGGGCACAGTGATGAAGTCAGTGTGGGTCAAGCAGAGAGGGAAGAAAGGGGTGGCAGTAAGACATGACATTGGAGACCCACAGAGGGCAAGCAGATTCCTGAAAGCCTCAGGTCCCAGAAAAGCCTCTGGATTCTTCTCAGGGTGAGAGAAGTCACATAGAGTTTTTAATGAGGGTGTGAATATCATGACCTATCTTACGTTTTGTAAGAATTGCTCTGGGTGCCATGTTGAGATTAGCTGGAAGGATTTGTGTATTCAAAGATCTTAGCAGGGAAAGCAGCAAGGAGGTAATTAAAGTAAATCAGCTGAGACTTGCTGCATGGACAGGGTCATAAGTGTGAGTTGGACCACTGGGCAGGTAAGATATGTTTTTTAAAATAAACAGACCAATGACCACAGGAGAGGAAGAAAGAAACAAGGACGACCCAAGAAATTGACAATAAGGAGGAATCATAAGACAGAAGGAACAAGTTCGGGGCTGTGGGAATGTGGAATTTAGTTTTGGCCTTTATCGGTTTAAGGTTTGCACTAAGCAAAAAAGTAAAGAATCAAGGAGCAAATTTGTTATATATGCTCTAGTTGCCTCATTCTTACATGACCACTGCACTGAAAATACAGCTTTAAAATGTTTATTGCAAATGGAAATCAATGTTACAGGGGAAGGATGAGGTACATCACACAAACTGCTTTTTTTTTTTTTTTTGGCCCACATTACACTCTAAAAACAGCCATTCACCCTATTAAGTGGGTTCTATCACAAACTCAAATTATTCCTGCCAATACTTCCAACCATTTCTGTATTTTTAAACTAATATTTTGGAATAAATCAGACCTTCTGTCTTACTCCTAATACAAAAACTGTATGTGTAGTGTAAGGTGAAATATTCATGTACATGAGTTCATTTGTCTTGTTTACAAATACTAGTGGATGAAATAGAGATTACAGTTTGACTTTGGGATGCCAAGAAGGGACAATGCTTTTCAACAATGGAGAGAAGCCTCTGAGAGGAGGGTCAGCCAAGTTCTCTCACATGGACAATGGCCAGTACACATGAGAGTCTAAAATGTAAAACCAATGGCACCAGAATGTACACAGAGCCCACCCAAGTGATTTCCATTTTTCATTATTTATAAAGCAATTGGCAAGTGACACTGAAAGTGTCTACCTAAAAGGGCCTCTTGTATGTGTGTTCATTTTGAGACCTCCATCCCTTAAAAAGCATGGTGATTTTTTTCTCCCCTGTGATATATAGGTACAATTCCTATTTTCCACTGCTCTCTTCTATCAGCAACTGTCTGCTTTCTCACTTCATCTTATTCTACCTATTTTCTTTTTTCAACTCTAATGAAAAAGATAAGAGCACAGAGGAAGAAAGAAAACATCAAAGTGAGCACTTACATAGAAATGCAATCTTAGATGGCCTTCTGGAAAGACGAGGTTCAATCCCGATGCCTAATATATATTAATTATATTTACATACACGATTACATATATTACTGATATATACTATATAATTAATATATAGTATATAAATATTTTTTCAAAATGCTAATATTAACAAATGCCTTAACACGAACCATAATAGCAACAGAATTTTCAACATTTTGCATTTCTTTGATGAACTTAAAAATGTGTTTAGTCAGACGACTCCATAAAGCATCTCTTTTGTGCGCTAGAATGCTAGCTAAGCAAATAAAAATTCCGAATTAATTCAAAATGTGATCCTTCTAAATTTGACCCAAAAATCCTCTGTTCATGAAAATGCAAGGATGAGCAACTTTCAGTAGAAATTGTGAATCATTTTAACATTTTTCCAATTTCCAAGGCTACAGTAAATCCATTTAAGATGACATTACCACTTATTAATAAAAGCATTCTACAGGAAGGTAGAAACAAAGAAATGAAAAGAAACCTTCATTTTTATTCTCCTGTCCAACTTCAATCATCATGCACTTGGACAATTAACAAGGACTGCAAGACAGCCAACTTAGAGGAGATTTTTTTCACACAAAATTTATCAGGAAACATCCCCTGAGACAATGATATACTAAGTCAGCACATAAGGGCCTGAAATGACCAGTCATTCTTAATGCAATTAAATTCCATTTGTGAACAACAACTAAAGTCACTGTAGTCAAAAGCATATATTCTCTTGGAGAAACTTGAGAAAAGTTTCTTTTAAGGATCATCAAGGAAAATATCCCTTAAACCCATTTATTTTGGTAAAATAACTGTTATTGATCATCAGTAAAAATAGTCATTATCCCACACCTACTTTTTAGACTGGCTCCTCTAAAAATATTATTCAGCAAATCAAGGAATTTAGGTAACACCAGAAAAGCTAATATTTTCTTAACTTTTGTTTTAAATAAAAGTGGTTATGAAGCAAATGTATTAATTTGTTTTCACATAACAGGGCAAAAAAAATTATTAAAGACAATTCCACCCGCTTAGGAATACCCTCTTAGGATTTTTCCTTAGCTGTGCACACACTAATATTACACAAAATAGTTAATCTTTATTTCACTGGAAACAACAGTTTTTTTTTTCACAAATGTGAGCTAATTAATGAGTTCATAATCTATTATGTATGGATAATATAAGAAATTATTTACAGAGATATAACAAATTAAATCCTGTTATCTCACCAATACAGTGGCTATCCTATTATTTAAAAGACCCATGAAGCTTACTAATAGGATCAGAAACATTGAAAATATGGACTGAATGAGAAAAATGATTGAATGGAGATGTGTCAGTGTAATATCAATTAATTGATCAATATTTGAAGTGATTTAATATTGTAAAATTTGCAAATTAATAAGTAGAAACACTACTGCTTGTACAGAGGGTGGCAACTACAAGTACAGACCAGTTAGAACCAAAATAAATCTCTGATTTTGCATAGCCCAAATCCCACATTTCACTGGTAAGAAGAAAAAAACACAGAGAGAGTTTGTGTCCAAGCTCAACTGAAAATATTTAAAACAGAGTCCAGAGTGCTGGGGAAAAGACTTAAACAGAGACTTCTCTAAGGAAGACATCCAGGTAGCCTACAGACACTTGAAAAAAAAATGCTCAACATCACTTGGTTATAAGTGATATTTCAATCAATATTACCATGAGCTATCACCTCACCCTTGTGAGAATGGTGTGTATCAAAAAGGCTGGAAACAACAAATGCTGGTGAGGAAGTAGAGAAAGGAACTCTCATCCATTGTTGGTATAAATGTAATTTGGTGCAGCTTTTATGGGAAATAATGTGAAGATGCCTCAAAAAAATAAAAATGGGGGCCCCCGTGGTGGCACAGGACTTAAAGTCTCATCACCATGAAGCTATCCGCAGCCACTGCAGCATAAGTTCCATCTCCGGCCAGGGAGCTAACCCACACGGCGCAGCAGACCTCTCCTGTCTCTCCCGCTGCTCCCCTCAGCAGTATATTTCAGTAGATCCTCCTGTTCTGCTCCTCACTCTGTCTTTGGTGACTCCTCTCATTCCCCCGCACCTCTGGCCTATACCCCAGTTCTTGCATGCATGCATGCACAGATAAAAAAATAAATCTTTAAAAAAATGGAATTATCATATCATCCAGCAATACCACTGCTAGGTACTTACCCAAACAACGTGAAAGCACTAATATGAAAAGATACATACAACCCTATGTTCACAGCAGCATATTCACAATAGTAAGACATGGAATCAACCTATATGTCCACTGAAAAATGAGTGGGGAGAAAGTGGAATATATACTCAAAGGAATATTACTCAGCCATTATAAAAGATGAAATAACGATTTTGGGGACAAAATGGGTAGACCTTGAGATGGTGAAGCTTAGTGAAGTAAGTCAGAAAGTGATGTACATTTATCAGGTGGTCTCACTCATTTGCAGAACATAAATAACCAAAGAGAACAAACCAGCAAAAGAAGAATAAATCTTAGACTTTATGAATAATATGCTGGTTACCAGAAGGGGTGGGGGAGGGGAGGGAGAAAGTGGGAAGGCAGAAGGTGGTAGGATTTACAGAACTGGAGAAGTGGCAGAAGTGAGAAGGGCACACAGACATGTGGAGATGTGAAGTTGTACTCCCAAAATAGTAGTTACGTAAACCAGTGGATAATCAATAAATCTTGGAAAAGGGAAAAAAAAACACACACAGAGAATGCATTTAACAGATTCTTGGTTATTACTTCTCTTGCTCTAATATCTGAAATCTTGCATCTTACTGATATAGTCATTTGAGTTATATGATGTTCACACAATAAATCTAATATAATTTATAGGTCAATGCATGGGGAAAGATGAAAAGGAACAAGCTAATAAGTGGGAGAGACAAAACTTGAGTGACTTCTAAGGTGTTTCCCATTCTTGCAGGTTTTTCCTGTGTATCCATTATAGCAAATAGTTAAGCAGTTCATTCATTTCACTGTGTGCAGTCTCCAGCCACAAGTGTTAGAGCTCCTAGCTGATGTCTTTTATTTTTACTGTAATCTCTATATTTTCCAATCAGAAATACTTGCAGCAGGCAAAATTAAAATGTTCTGACCTAAACCAACCACAGCAGGCAATCTGAGGAAGAAGTACATATTTCATTTCCTGCATATTATATATTTGCTCACTTCAAATGCAAAAGGTTGTGTTAAAGTAAGAAATTCCCACACTGCTCAAAGCTGAAGAGTTATGCCAATTTCCCACCATCTAGGGTACTCTGTCTAATACTTACAGATGAAATGTTTTCATGCTTAAAAGCTCAAGAGATAAGAACATCTACAGCAGCTTTCATTACATGACTCCTAATCTGAAATGTTTCATTCTTTTGCCTGGGCAGTTAAGTAAAATTTGAGCTATTTCTACAAACAATTTTATTTCAAATTTGTGGTTTTAGTGTTTATTATCAGCTTTTTAGAAACAAATCCTGAATATAGGTAGGATCCCCTCATTGTTTTTCTGGAATTACAGTTAACTTGATGGAGATCAGAGAGGCAAGGTCCATTAAAGGGACATCCATGGGTCTTGCCAGCATCCTCCTGAAAACTCCATTCCAGTGAAAAATGAGGTCAGTGCCTTTTATTTGTTAGTCTTCCAAGGGCAGAAAAAGAAGTCTTAATTCTTGAAACAAAAGATAAAACTGTATTAAAGAAAACATTCCTAAAGTAATCCTTAGAGAGTGAAGAAACTATTGTTATAATAATTTTTAAGATGGCCACTCATTTTAAAAGGTCAAATAGACAGCAGTGTTTTACTGAGGCTTGATAACTCATTCGAGTACTGGGAAAATATCCAAAAGTGTAACAAATCACCAGAAATGACTAAAGCACATTTGTAGTGTTTCTTGAAAAATAACTGTGAGGCATCAAATGTGCTCGTTAGCTAAGCAGAACAGTCAACTAGGTCATGATTTGGCTTCTATTGCGACTTGATATAAGATCAACATCAGTATTGATAAAAGATAATCAATTCTCATTTAATGGCATCTCTGTCATTCACAACACAGGCTGTAGCCGTGCTGTAAAACACTACCCCTGTGTCATGCAAGCATGCCATGATGCCATGATTGACCGAAGACACTAAAACAACATGATTAATGAACATGTCTCAAGCCATGGTCCCAGCCTTACATTTTAAACTTGACTTTGGCATCCACCACGTGTCAATCTTGGAAAGAACCAGTTATCTGTTCTGAATCTTGAAGCTACCATCTTCAAAATCCAATCATCTCTTAATAGCCTATAATTTCATGTGAGCACATTTTGGTTTTAATAAACTGTTATGAATGAGTAAACAATGAATTTAGAAGTCACCTTATTTATAGTTTGTTGCATAGGAGGAAAATTTGGTGAAATGATCTCAGTCATTTTTGAACATTAAAACACATATTAATATTGAAAGTTTCTCAGGGTTTTGACTAGGACCTAGGCATTTTTTGGCTGACGTCTGAACATTAATTCTGCATCTCAGAAGTGTTCTGATGAATAGACTGACAGTAGGCAGGGACTTCTTTCTTGTTCATCATTGTTTCCCTGGTGTCTGGTACAGTGCCCGGCGTACAGTAGGTACTCAATGATACACAAATATGGAACGAACACTAACAGAGCTTTTTCTCCTCCGTGATCTTGGCAGTGAAAATCAGGGAGAAGAAGGAGGCACAGAAAAAAATAGGGCTCTATTTTTCTATTAGTCTTGACGATCCAGGAACTAGAGCTCATAGAGGGGGATGGGGGGATGGCACAGAGCCAGAGTGTGGACAATGGTTCCAGAGAGACACTGCAAAGAAGCCAGGAAACCTCTTCTGTATCGCGGCTTGTCTAAGTGACTCAACTCACTGGATTCTTCCTCTTCTTTTTCATTTTTTAAAACCAACATTCTGAATGGAACTTATACAACTAAATACATATATTTACAGACCCATACACACATTACTGTAGGCTTGTACCTGATCCCCTACCCAGGTGGTTCTGGTGTCTCTAGGCCCCCATTACTTTCTCATCTTTTTTCACAGCTGAGGCTTTTAATCCTCTTTCTTTATCCAGCTCCACCAGGACCTGCTTCCTCCTTCCCAAACTATCTTAGTGTCTGTGCTTAATGAAATTAATGAAAAAACTTTTTTTTTGTCTTTCCCTCAAATTCTCAGAATTGGAAGAAATTATACCAAGCCTTCTGTTTGGGTTGTGATCTCCCAAGGCAAAGCAAGTCTTACGATGTTGAGGGCAATGTAGCATTACCTTAGACATAAAAAAATAAAACTAATTAGAAAAACTGAAATCTTGACAGTAGCATTTCTATGGCTGTTCAAGAGCCAGAGAGCCAGAGTCATTCTTCTCTATTCTTCTAGCTCAGCAGATCCCCTAATGATATTACTGAAATTGCTCAATGTGTCCTTTCCCTTTCAAATAAATTTTATTGATCTTGACAAGTTATAGGATATGATACTCTTCCTCTGGAGAGACTCCTGCAGATATTTTCCTATATTTTTTGGTGCAATTTTACTAGTAAAAAACAACATGAAGCACAATAGTTTCTCTGTGAATAATTTCACCGTACATTTCCTTTTTAATGGTTCTTTTCACAGAGTTTTATCTTTAGTGCAAGTGCAGAAGTAATCGAGGCTTCACCCTCTAAATGACTCTGGTGTCACTGAAGAGGTGTTTGTGCTTTAGGAGGTTAATGTAGTTTAGGAAATCTGGATTCTGTGCAAGAGATTTTCCACCTTGAGAACTGCTACTAACAGTGCTGTGTTTGTTTCTATCTAAGTTTGTACAATTATCAGGCTAACATTCAAAGCAACATGGATGGAGCTAGAAGGGATTGTGCTCAGTGAAATAAGTCAGAAGGAAAAAAGACAAATATCGAATGGTTTCACTTATAGGAGGAATATAGGGGAACCAAGTAAGGGATAAGGGAAAAAAATAACAACAACAACAACAATAATAATGACAATAATAATAGCAGTAGTAGTAGTAAAAAACAAGACTAGCAGGCAACCATAAATCAGAGACATTCTGTGAGGAAGAGGGAGGAAAAGGGATAAAAAAAAAAGGGGCGAGAAGAGCACAAGGGACTATGGTGTTGGTTCACTGGTGAATTGGTGGTGGGAATTTTACAAAGAATGCACAATGATGTAAAAGATATAAATAAAAAAATATATATATATAAAAGAAGTATTATAAAAGCAAAAAACCCCCAATTATCAGGCTAGAGAAAGGATATTTATTTTAAGTGATCTCAAAAGACAAAAAAGGAAAACCTGAATATTTATGAAAGGTGGCTAGGAAGTTGGTATTTTGGTCAATAACAGAAAAAACCTATGTCCTGTGTCTTATTGCTCACTTACTGTACAAAGACAGACTAGTCTGCACCAAATTTATTTTCTATTCCTCCGGAGTATACAGTTAGGTGACATTTTCAGACTCTTGTAATTAGGGAGGGTCTGAGTGCTACCAGTGAGTGTTGCTAGTGGGGATGTTACCAGAAGTAACACACACTACTTGAAGCCTGGCCCCTAAAACCTTCCATGATCAATCGTGTGTACTGCCCAAAATATTCTTTGAGATATGTAGTATTAACTTCCATTGTTAGAAAGTTGTGGGTGTGGTGTGTTGTCACATAAGATCAGGCAACTTGTAAATGACAAAGCAGTAATGTGTACTCAGCTGTCATTTTCATAAAAAGAATAGCTTGAGAGAGCCATCCCCTCATCTTCTCAGCAAGGGCTGGCACCATCACATTGCAACCTGGATTGGTCTATTTCACTCCACTGAACTATCCTAAGGTCACAAAGACCTTTGAATTGTGGACACTAATAACCCTTTCTATTTCTACTCTTATTTTACTTCTTTCAGGAAACCCTTGTTTTGGCTTAGAAGACTTGTTTCTCTCCTGGGTTTCTTTCCTTCTTACAGACTTCTCATGCAAGGAGGAAAGAAACCCAGGAGAGAAACATGTCTTCTAAATCCATATGTGGGTGGCTTTACCCAAATTTCCCTTAATCCTCTGCCATTACCAGCCACCTCAGGTGGAACTCTTGTTTGCTCAAATCCCATGTCCTCTGAGGTCCAGACATGGCTCTTCGGCTGCCTGGTGGACACCAAGACTTGATGACTCTGGCACTTCTGACTCTAGAGATCCAAAGTTGAACTCACCACCTTTCCTTCCCACCCAGTCTTGCCCTGTTCTCTCTCAATTGCTCTCATTCACCAGGCCTCCCTGGTGGCGCAACAGGTTGTCTCAGCACTATGAAGCTATCCGCAGCCACTGCTGCACGGAGTTCTATCCCTGGCCAGGGAGCTTGCCACACAGTGCAGCAGCAATCTCCTGCCTCACCCGCTGCTCCCCTCAGCAGTGTACTTCAGTAGATCTGCTTGTTCTGCTCCCCACTCTGTCTCTGGTGAATCCTCTCACCGCCTCCACCCCTTACATCTCTGGCCTACACTCCAGCTCTTGTATGCATAAATAAATAAATCTTTTAAAATATTTCTATCATTCACCTATTTACAAAATCCAACACCCTAGATTTGAATCCTCTCCTCCTGTTCCCCCCTGGTTTACTGCAATCACCCACTAATTGGTCTTCCTTCCTTCTGTCCAGACCCTCTGCCAACCATCTCCTAAGCAAGAGTGATCTGTCTAAAAAGTGAATCTTAATGAATTTGCCTGATAATGTCTTTTAATATCTCCCTATACCTTTAAACTTCCTGGTTAGCGATAAGGTTTTCTGCAGCCTGGCAGACAGCTGTCTACACTCCTCTCCTGCACTCTGTCTACTTGGTTCCTACCCTGTCTTACATTGTGCTCAGCATTTCCTGAAAGCTGGGCCATACTCCAGTGTTGTCTCTTTTGTTGGATATCGATGTCCATTCCTAGGAATGCTGGGAGGACTAAAAGAGGTAAACTTGTAAAGTGCTTAGGATGGTACCTGACATCTAGTACTTGATAAGTGTTGGTAATAACTATGATTTGCTTTTGCCTCGCAAGAGCCTAGTACAGAAGACAGAACAGGTTAACATGATGTATTATACACAACTGGGTGAGAGAATTTTCCCAGGGAGTGTTGTAAAAATAAGATGACATCACACTGCATTTTGACTAAATCAATACCCAGTCTTTCTGAAATCAAATGACTAGCAGGAGAACTACAGGCTGATGCTACTGTGGAGCAAACAGAAGAAGAAGGGCAGATGAACTGCTGAAAGTACAGCAGATGAACTGCTTAATGTATAATAGATGCAAACAAGTGACCTGAGGTGATATGTTTAAATTATTAGATTGGCTGATTTCATGAAAGCATTTGGACCTACTTCCTGAGATCATTTGTACACACATGCATGCACACACACACACACACACACACACACACACACACACACAGAGAGAGAGCAGGATTTTTTTAAACATAATTTTACCCAAAGAAAATATTTCCATTCCCTTGCATAAGAAAGGCCCCTAAGTGCCAAAGCAGGAAGGAACTACAAACTAAACCTTTCCATGAAGATTAAAATAAAAACCATAGCCTATTGGTGACAGCTGCTTCCAGTCAGTTTAGTTCACCCCACCCTTTTTTTTTTTTCATGAAGGCACTAACCCTTATCAATATCAGATGACACAGAAAACACTGTCCAAAGCAAAAATGAGCTGAGGAATCCACAACATAGTAATAATGTTTATAAGAAAATAGATATTAAAAAAGGAAGAAAAAAGAAACCTCAAAGAAGAGAAAGGAGAAGGCAAGTGTGAAGAAGAGGCTAAAGAGCATAGAGATATCAGAGACTGTAACAGAAGAAAACGAAATATCTATGTGGTCTTCCTGTAGGTAGACAGAAAGCCAGGGGCTTATATGATTTATTTTCCTATTTATAAATCCTCAAATGTTTATCTCAACTCCATTTCAAAACTCATTTAAAATAATGCACTCTTAGTAACTCATTAAGAAGTCACATAACTAGAGGTTGTAAAATTTCCTCTCATCAATTCCCCTCATCTATAGAAAAGCAATACTCCTAAATAAGCCACAGGGGGCTCAGCTGTAATCATGGGCCAAGAGGATGCTGGCCTTGAATGGTGTGGCCTTGTAAGGGGCACAATCGCACTGCAGAGGTTGGAAGACTTCTCTCTGCCTCCC
Source organism: Scalopus aquaticus (assembly GCA_004024925.1). Classification (NCBI taxonomy): domain Eukaryota; kingdom Metazoa; phylum Chordata; class Mammalia; order Eulipotyphla; family Talpidae; genus Scalopus; species Scalopus aquaticus. The sequence goes on from PVIJ01012048.1 coordinate 31,786, forward strand.
TGGTTCTATTTATACTGAGACCCTCAAATCGTGTGGAAGGAGCTGCAAGTCTTGCTGAGAGGTTGCAAAGCTGGCACAGGGGCAGTGGAGATATTGCCAAGTCAGCAAACTGACAGATGGCAAATTGGAGAGAGAGCAAGGGAACTAAGGAGACAATGGAAATGCCAGACAACTGTAGAATACAATGCTGTTGGTTTTAATTAACAATTTGCTATGCAAATCTAGAAGTAATAAAAGAGGAAAAAGACTAAAGTAGAATCACTGAAAAATAGATCTGGAAGAGGCATTAGAAAGAACTTGATTCTCCCACCCTCACCCCAAATATTTATCAAGAGAGAAAAAAGATTTAGAGAGGCCCAAATCTGTATAAGGCCTTGGTGCTAAAAAGTGAATTTGGTCCATAAATATATAAACAAATATGAAAAACACAAAATGAACCATAAATCAAGATGGATTAGTAAATTGATCACAGTAAATATAAAGGAGAAATTGTCCACTGGTCCTTCTGACACATGACAAGAAGACATTGTTCAAATACCCCTTTGAAGAAGAATGGAAATGGAGCCACAATCAAGGGCAACACATTCTGAAACTACAACTTTAAGGACAGGACTTTATATGGCATTGCAAGTGTTTAAAATCAGAGAAGGAAAAGTTGGACAAAAAAGGCTAAAATGAATAGGACCTGGCATCCCCTTGTAATTGTGGCTCTAAGGAAAGGAATGACAGGATTGTGTGTGGGTAATGTCCAAGTCATTTCTGAATCAAATCCAAATCCCCTAGCTGCTATCAGGAAAACATTGTATGCAAACCAATCAGCTTGCAATCATCCACCTTACAGCTAGGGATGAGTGGTCCCCGTTACTGCCCTTCAAGAATCCTATAATGTGGCTGGAGAAGGGCCAGGGAAAGACAGTGGAAATAATGAAGGTCAGGAGGAGGCTGTTAAATTTGTATAAGTTCTTGTCTGCCAAGATGAATTTGGAAGAGGGAGCTGATGGAAGTCTATAAAATCAAAAGGGCATCATGGGTAGGGAAAACATAGAACTTTCAGCCAGATGCTGTTAAAATCCAGAGTTGGGGAGAAGGTGGTGGAGGTGATGCCTTGGATATTTCAGAAGTAAATTTAAGACAAATGAAACGTATGGTTTAATCAGTATGTAGTCAACTTTGGACACTAATTTCTTCAATAATTGATAAAGATGAAATATATAGAACTCCAACAGACAGTTGGTATAATATCACGTCTAGTAGTTCAAGTCTATGTTTTGTGACTATGCTCCTATAATGTTGGGGTGTAGAGTGTTTGGCGACTCTTTCCCAATATGTTTGAGTTTAAGGATAAGATCTTGTTTGATGTGCCTCTGGTAGTGCTGCTATTAAGCAGAATACTGGGGTTGACAGTGAAAGGTCAAACCCAGCTCTGTTTCTTATATTCTCCTGAAGAAAAGACAAAGGCCTAAGGCTTACAATATAGGTGTTCTAGAATACAAACCTCCAACAACCCTCTGGAAGGATTCATGTTAATGTCTTACAAAGAATCCTTATATGATCAGCAAACTCCTAGATATTTTCTGTACTTCATTGGTATCTGAAGAGCATAAATCACTAGTCAGCCTTATAAACTGTTCAAAGAACAGAAGACTGTTGTTGTTTTTTAACCTTTGTGAACAAATCATCCTTTTAATACTCTTAAACAAAAACTTTGTGCCTTGCCCAAATTTGGGGCTTAGTATTGGCTGAATTAAATGGGATCTATTTAATGTTTTCTCTACCTGTAGTCTTCATTGCATTCACTCTCCAAACAGCAGAACTGCCAGAGCAAAGTTTTAGAGAATTATGTTTGTTTTGACTTTTATAGACATTGATGTAATTAAACATCCATCTCATTGCATTGTTTTCAATACCAGTACTTTCAGAAACTGTCAAATCTTTCTGAAATCAAGATATACAACATTTCCCTCTACTAGTCTCTTTGATCAAATAGATGGTGATGTTGGTATGACTTTCTTTTGGTGAGCTCTTGTTTCTATGAACATCTTCTATTTTCCCATTGTTCACAACCATCTGTTTAATAACTTTTCCTGCATTACCTTTTCCTGCATTACATAGACAGTCAAGAAAATTATTTTTCTAGTTCCTGCATGACAGGTGTATGACTTTATATTCCACCCTATGGCTAGTCCCTTGACAATGTCCCCACTTATCAGTTCCTTTCCCTTTCTTTTTCTTCCTTCCCCCACCCCCCGCCCCCGTAACATTTTGTGAGACGGGTAAGGGAGAGGTGGAATATGGTATCTAGTCCTGAACAGCAATAGTGAGGGAGATGAAAATATACTGGATAATCCTTTTCATTATTATCCTCTGTATTAACTCCTATTATGTACTAAGTCTTAACAATATATTTAAGTAAATTATAATGCTTACTGAGTTTTAGACACTGTTTAGGGACTTTATAATCATTAGTTCATGTAATTTTTATAACAACTTCATAAAGTTGGAACTATTATTGTCCTAATTTTACTCATGAAAAAACTGAGGCACAAAATTGGTAATGGGTGGATTTTAGATTCAGGTGAAGGCTCCATGGTCTATGATTTCAGCCACCGTGCTATGCTGTTTTGGAGGTAAATGGAGAAATTTCCAGAGGCTAAATCAGTATGTGATTTATGCATACAGGAGCTAGGGTGTAGGCCAGAGGTGTGGGGTATGAGAGAATTCACCAGAGACAGCGTGGGGAGCAGAATAGGAAAATCTACTGAAATATGCTGCTGAGGGGAGCAGCGGACGAGGCAGGAGAGTTCTGCTGTTCAGAGAAGCCAACACCAAGACAACAAATGGAGAAACAACCAACAAGCACCAAGCATGAAAGAAAGCAGGGAAGCCCAAAATGCACTGGGCTTCTTTCATTGGAACATGTATAAAACATTCGACTTCTGGGCCTCCCTGGTGGCACAAGGGGTTAAGTCTCAGTGCTATGAAGCTAGCCACAGCCACTGCAGTATGAGTTCAATCCCCAGCCAGGGAGCTGACCCACATGGCACAGCCGAACTCTCCTGCCTCGCCCTCTGCTCCCCTCAGCAGCACATTTCAGTAGATCTTCCTATTCTGCCACCACTCTGTCTCTGGTGAATCCGCTCACACCCCACACCTCTGGCCCTAGCTCCTGTATGCATAAATAAATAAATCTTAAAAAAATAAAATAAAACATTCGACTTCACACCTGCAAATACTATACGTGAAAGTCTCTGAGGGTTGAGAAGCTGCAGGACACTATAGCCAAACGAAACTTTCCTAGAAATCTGCCTTCTTATAAATGAATCTGTACTAACTAAAACTTTTTTCTGACCTGTTATCACTAGCCACAGCCCTAAATTGCAGGCTGCTTTTCTTCAAACTCTGCCCCATGGTTGCCTGTTTCTCTTTTCCACTGATTATATAACACTGGGGCAAGATGCCACATGTTTGTCCCATAACGCGACCTGATTCTACAATTTAGTTCTTTACAACACCTCGTACTGTCCTCACCAGCCTAAAATGGACTCTTGATGCAGCAGCTTCAGGCATCGCGGGAGTCATCACCACCAGGGGAAAACAGTAATTGCTAGGCTGCACTGAGACTTCGGAAGTTCTAAGAGTACCAGTGAAAGCTGCATCGAATCTTCTGTTAAACCTGCATTGAATCCTCTGTTTAAGAAGATCCCAGGACATTTCTCTATTCATACTACAAAAGATAATATGTGTTTTTAAACCTTTTTCACAGCAGAATTTTTTAGGTCAGGTTTTGAAAACTATAAAATCCCTCCCATCTGGCTACAATCTTGAACATTTTCACAGACAGTCCTAAACCTCTTAAAAAGCTCACCGCATTAAACATAAAACGTGTACCTGGCATTTCCCAAATAAGTTACTTTTCAGAGAGTAATACGTAATTGTGCAATGCTGCTGTTCAAATATTCTTGAAGAAAGGAAAACTTTCAAACTATTGCTTTAATAATAAAAGTAAAAGTGTTATTGGATTATTAATACGGATGCCAAAAATAAAGTTATTGTTTGATATTTTAGTCATTCTTAAAGATGATTTTTTTTTTTTTTGGTCAACTCTCTAAAGAAATAAAGTGAGGGTTGTTTTTTGTTTTTTTTTTTTAAACCTATGACCCCAAATTAGATCAGATAAGAGAGGTTGTCAGATAGAAGAGGGCTGTAAAATAGCACATACTGCAAAATTTTAATTCATTAAGGTCTCCAAAAAGGCAGAACTCATATAAAGAATACACGGGAGGGTTTTGGCATTTTGGTGCTTTTTTAGATTTGTTTTTTCTAAGAGCTTGATAATCTCCAGTGACACAGGATTTTAGAACTACTGCAGTGTCAGGTTTGAGGAAGCCCTTTCTCTTTTTTGAAATCCTTCCCCATCTGCATCTCAGAAAAGCTTCTGGGACAGGCCTGAGGGGTTCAGGGTATCCTTTTCCTCTGTGAAGGCAAAACAGAGGCCCGTTTTATGTCCCGTTTTATGTCCAACAAGGACATACATGTCCAACAAGGTAGAGATCAGGTAGTCCTTGTTTCTAAATTGAGGAACTTCACCCACATCCTTCAATGACCCTATGCAACCTCAGATTTTGGACAAAGCTGAAGGAAGAAAAGGACAGGTGAAGAGCCCAGGATGGTCGACACTATTCTGAAACATGATGCAATCCCTCTGATTCATTATTTTACTTAATGGGATGTCTGTCATTGTTGATGAATAAAACCCTTTATTTGATCAGAGCTATGCCATCCAAGGACTTCAGACTCAAAAAGAAATCTCATTTTGCAGTGGTTCCTAAATTAAATTTTCTTTTTCTACATCCTGATTGTACAAATCTTTCTTTTCCCTATGCTGAAATAATATTTGGCTTTTATGAATAAGTAACACAGAAACTGCTGTGAGTACTTTGACCCTCTCTTTAAATAACCACATAACCTATGTATTTCTACTGTGACTAATCAAACATGTATTTCATGCTTTAAAAGTATCTATTTTATATCTAATCTGACCTAGCCATGACCATACAAAGGACAGTGACACTGGTGGACTCAAATGGAGATTGAAATTCAAGGACACAGAATCATCTATCAAGTTCAATCCAGTAAAAGATGGTCTTGCTAACATGGCAGAGCGTGTGAGCTAGCTTTGAAGCTGGTCACTTTTAGTTCTCACAATAATCCCATGAGGTATTTAGTATTAAATCTTATTTTATAGATAGGAGGTTAAACAGTTTTCTAAGATTCCCATAGCTGGTAAAAAGTGTAATGAGAATTTCTCTATTATCAAATTTCATGAATTTTTTTCTAGTATATCTAGCTAAGCAATATTGGTACATATAGTCTTTGCTCAACCAAAGACTCATCCTTCCTCCTTCCACTCTCACAAAATCCTTATGCATTTAGGTATAGGGAGATATTTCTTTAATTAAGGAAAGGTATACAAATCGTTCTATATCTAGCGGCTGAATAGTAACTGATCTCAACTATTCATCATCATTTCATTTCCCTTGACTAGTGATAAATTAGGATAGATTGATATAATGGGGCCAGTGAAATGTAAGGCAAGAAGGTGAGAGAAGACTGCTCGGCAACAATTAAAAAACATAAAGGAGAAAGTGCTTTGCTCCTGTACTTTAATTCCTGATTCAAATGTGGACGTGTTTCCTGGTGGTAAAACAGCCACACTGTAACCATGAAGCAACAAGGATAGAGATGAAAAATAATGTGCTAATCAAAACAGTGCACTGAAGGACGGAAAGGCTTTTGCCTTTGATGCCAACAGTGACAGATAATTCCAGATCAACCCTTGTTAAGACTTCTTCATATTATAGACAAGTAGGCACTTAATTATCTGGCTATTATTAGGGTATTTTATAACTTGCAGCTGAATACATTCACTATGTTTATAGCTAAAACGTCAACATCTTTGAATAGAATGTGCTGTTTGACTTGAAAGGTAAAAAGCTACAGAGATGATGCTAAAAAACAACTAAGACTTATAAACAGTAAAGCAGATCCAAATGTATATTCACATTGATTATAAATGAATAGCCACGTTCTACATGGTGATGTTTAAAACATTTTGCCATCGGAGTCTATGCCGTGGATCTTACTGAACATTTTAAATTTCAATGTTAATATCCCCTATCATACCAAGATACTCAAAATATTTCTTTCTTTAACTAGTCTTCATCTGCATGGATTTAATGAGGGTTCACTGTGTGCTAAGCTCTGTCATCAGTGTGGGGGTTCAGACATTACAAGACAATATCCCTGCCTGAAGAAACTCAGTCTAAAAGCTGTTATGGAAAACAGAAACAGATATACATTAAAATAAAGCCTGGGGAGCAACTTCTGGCTGCAAAAGATGGCAAAGATTTGAGAGAGGAGAGAGAATGGGACATCTAGCCTGGGCTGTGAAATGTGAGCAAGTTTGGAGGAGAAGCAGAGCAAAAGCAGGTCAGAGAAACAGAAGCAGTACTGGTAGAGGCTGGGATCACAGAGGGCAGGGAGTGCTGTGGGAGCAAGGAAAACATGCAGAGGAGGCAGCATGATGAGAGATGAGACCAGGGCAGAAGACTGAGCAGACAGCGAACTTCCTTAGTCTAATTGCTTTGAGTTTATCCTGCAGACAATGCAGAACAACAGAAAGCTGAGAGACACATTTTTGGAGATTATTCATTATTTCCATCTTTACCCACAATACACTCAAGTAAAAGTTTAAATAATACAGAATATATAAAAACATGATGTACATAAAAGAGGAAAGCTTCTTTGCCTTCCTCTCTCAGAGGTGCCCAGTTACCCTTAATATAACCATCCGGGTTTTTTCTTTTATGCACACTATTACATCTATTTATTTCTGTTAGTGTCTGTCTTTCTATCCCCCTAATCTTTTTAATGAAGATAGAACCACAAAGAGAGAACGGATAACAAAGAGAGGGTTTATTTGTGGTGTACTGTTTGACCTACCAGTGTGTCTTTTCCTGTTAGCACATGCAGATTTATCTCACCACTCTCAATAGTAATATAAAGCAGGGCTTGGCAGCTGATGAGCCAAAGCAACACCCCTCCCCACTTTTTTTTGGTAACATAGCCACACTCATTTGTTTATATATTGTCTATGGTTACTTTCTTTTTTAAAATTAATATTATCATTTATTTTAATTGAGGTAATATTAGGATTCCCCCACCTGGTATCATCACCTTAGTGCACCTACTACCAAATCACCCAGAGTCTACTACCATAGTCCATTTTGCTTCCTTCCCTCTTTGTTATTGCCCTTCTCCCTCCTCTCTCCCCTCTGGATGCTTCAGTTCTATAGTCAGCTTTCAAGGGTTAGTTTTTAAGCTTGTCTTTATTTGACCCATAGGTTGGTTTCTCCATGTTCCATATGTTAATGACATTATCAGTGTTTTTTTCCTTCTAACTCATTTCACTTAGCATTATCCCTTTGAGCTCAATCCATGTTGCTGCAAATGTCATGGGTTTATCCCTTTTGATGACTGAGTAATATTCCATTGTTATATATATACACATACACACACACACACACACACACACACACACACCTTCCTGTTTAGGGGCACTTAGTTTGTTTCTATAATCTGTCTATTGTAAATAGAGCTGCAGTAAACATGGGAGAATGCAAATCTCCCTTCAAAAAAGTATTTTTGAATTTCTTGGGTAAATGATTATGAGTGGAATTATTGGGTCACATGGCAGATCAATTTTAATCTTTTAGGATATTTCCATCTCCATACTGATTTGTTAGAAGAATACAGATTAATAATTATGATAGAAACTATATGGACTGCACAGCCTAAAATATTACTATCTTACCCTTTACAGAAAAAAATTTATGATCCCTGGAAGGCACTAGAATACATTTCATCATTTACGTATTGACAGATACTTAGGTCATCTAATTATTTTGTCACAAAATAAAGCCGTAATAAATCTCTTTTTGCCTTCATTTTCTCCTCCATCCATTAAATAAAAAGTTCTTCATCACAGGATTGTTGTGACAATTAAATGACTCAATACACAAACAAAAGAACAAAACCTGGGACATAGTCAGTGCTTTAAAATATACATGTAGAATTCTTTTCCACATAAAACTATAACAAACATTTGATATATTTATCCTATTCAGTGAGTATTTCTGTACGAGAATTTTCTAGAAAAGGATGTACTGTATTAATAAATTTTCTCTCATTTCTCTCTCTCTCCCCATTCCTTGTTCCCTCCCTCCCTTTTTTTTTTTTTATAGAGTATCCTGGTGGTAGTTTGAGAAGAATCCACAATAAAGAGCCTTAGGAAAGTGGATCAATAAGGAAAGGTCCAAAGGTGACAAAGAGACAGAAGAAAATACTGAGAATGCCACAAGGTGGAAGGCAGGGGGGAGGGGTCACAAAATACTTCAGGTATTAAAATACTTTTGAAATCACAAAGTTGGGCAACTCAGCTACTGAAAAGAAAAAATAAGCACTATCAAAAAGGGAAACTTAAGGACGTATATTTTTCTTGAATCTCACTTCTATGACAAATTGATGTAAAACTTATTGGGTACATTTTGTGGTAAGTGTGATTCTTTATATTTGAAATACAGTATTTCCCTGTGTGAACATCTTTACCTTGTTTTCTGCACTTTCTGAGTATAGTGGGTCTTCCCTTATTACCTAGGAAGTCATCATTGCAAGCCTTCCCTCATCCACCACAACAGTGGACAACATTCCTACGGCAAACACCCGAGTCCTTAAAATCAAGATCATGGAAATGTTTATCCAGGTGTCTAGCTTTCTTCTGAATCACATTTTCATAAGAAGCTATATATTTCCTGTGTCTCTCTTCATACCACAAATTAAACATATTTTCACATTTTACTGAAATGATCTCTTTTACTTGATGACCAATTTTCACAGAGAAATGAAATTTCCACATCACAGGCATTACTAAGCTAAAATTACCAGAGGGTCACAAAGTCACATGAATATATAAATGTGGATTCTGGCCAGGCTCACCTGCTGGGCTTGGAGCCCATTACGAGCTAGGCCTCTACAAGCTTATGTCTATTGAATTAGAGAGCAACCGTACAATAAAAGCTCATAAATTTGAAAAATGCCATAGGCCAGCAGAATTCTCTAAGTGCTGTAGGGTTTTATACAAGATGCTCACATCATAGCTTTTGTGAGTATTGAAAAAGTGTACTAAAATCTGAAAATTTTTTTAAAAGAAGGGGATATTATTACATGTGTGGCTTGTTTAATGTTTTACAATTTTTAAGAGGGGAGGAGCCTCCCTAGTAGAATTTGACCAAAGGAAAGTCAAGCATAGCTCTGAAAGGAGTAAGTTGGTCTCAAACAAATGATTCTGACCTTAAGAAGAAAAAGTGATGGAATTATGGAGTAAACTAGAGAGAGAAGCACCATAGCAACTAAGCTGAGAGCAAATGCCATGATCCCTTTTAGAACGTGTTTTTTAAATAACTTATGGATATGCTGAATAGGTCAGTAATCATATTACCAAAATTCATATTTGAGAGCAAAGAGGATATTGAGGTTCTCCTGGGCTATGAGAACAAGTGACAGTGATAATAAAATTCTTTAGCTCTGAGTGACAACATGGAAGACTCTGCTTGAGACCTAGGGAACCAGATAAGCATGATCAAAGCCTCAGTGGGCCAGCCAAGGGTGCCACACTACCAGGACAACAGAGCTGTCCTTGCTGCTCTTAGGTTCTCTTTATGGTGAGCAGAAAAAGCAAATAGCTCAGAATCCTCACTGCTTCCCTCCCCCCACCAAGCAATTGAATTAAAGAAGACATTCAAAGCATAAATGTCCATAATTATTCAGGATATATTCAGAAGGGAAAAAAAATCTCTGATGTTCTAGCCTTGCTCCCATGGAGAAAGAACGCAAAGAGATTTACAAAATGGAAAAGGCTAATTCTGGAAAAGATTCTCAGTTCTCCACATCTCTCTAGCAACCCTTACAATGTCTAAAGATTTCAATAAAGGAAACATCAGGTAAAGGAAAAGAGAGTTCAACAATATTAACAAGTGTTTAAAATGAATGATTCCCTCTACAATCACTTCAATTTAAAAAATTTAATTAATTCTTAGTTGCACATTTATTTAATTACTTATTTAAAGTATAGAAGGTATAGCATTTGAGATGTTAAAAACTTAAACTGAATATGATGTGGAGAATTAAGGAAAAATCTAGAAATATTTTTAAAACAGATATAATTGGCACAAAACATTCTATTAGTTATAGGCGTACAACACAATGATACAATTTTTGGAGATAGTGCAAAATAATCCCATAATCAGTCCAATTTACATCTATCATCACACAATTACAAAGTTTTGTTTTCTTGTGATGGAAACTTTTAAGATCTACTCTCTTAGCACTATTAGTTTTATTAACTGTAGTCATATTTGTATATTACATCTCCAATAAATTTGTATGTTTTTTTGTCCTTCATCTATTTCATTCACCCTCCACCTCTGGCAACCCCCAATCTATTCTCTAAATCTATGAGTCTTTTTTTCACTTTTGCTTGTTTGTTTCATTTTTTAGATTCCACATATAAGTGAGGTCACATGTTCTTTGTCTTTGTCTGACTTATTTCAACAAACATGCTTTCCATTTCTTAGAGCAAGTTTTCTTTGACCTGCATTGAGAATTTGTTTAATTCTGCCATGCTATTAATTTTTAATACATTTTCACCACATTGGGCTCTCCTTGAAGGGGCAAGTCTTGCTTTTTTCACTTTTGTATTATTCCCTGCATTCACCCAACCACTACCTAGTTTCTCTAAGTACCTGGCATATTGGGCACATTAATAGTGATATAATTGTACACTGACAACTGTCAAGTCCTTATTTCAGTGTTTTCCAGGAAAAGTATTACCTTTAATACTTAGAGTGTTGTGCTTTTGAAATGAATGCTAATCCTGAGGCTTGTTTTATGAGAAAAAATCCCGTGAAATAGATTTGAAAAATGGAGTATACTCTTTCATTCTTTTGGAAATCACAATGCACATTAGCAAATTAAAGGCTCTAAATGACCTATGATGAAGAGACCATTTAGCCTTGTTTAGCTCAGTCTCTTTTATTTCATTGGAGTACTTTTTTTTTTGTTTTAATCATTTCTATTGAAGTACCCTGGAATTATTGCATTTTAGAACTTTTTCACTCACAGTGTGGCCTATGGACCAGCAATACTGACATCATATGGAAGGTTGTCAGAAATGCAGAATCATAGGTTCCAGCCCTATTGAATTCCAGGAAGCATTTAACAGGATGTTCAAGGTGATTTATTCACTTATCGGTTTATAGAATATACTTAAGCTCTGGTATACTACAAAGGGCTTAGCTTTGCACCAGATAGATCCATGTATCTAATGTAGCAGTTGTGAAGCTAAAATTACATATAAATAATTTATAAATGAATAAATATATCACCTGGTACATGATAGATATGAAGTAAATTATAGTGATTAATATTATGATTATTATTCATGTTCTACATATATTTCACTCATATAAGATGCATACTATGTAATTATAGTTATTCATTTCAAATGATTACCAGAATTGATTTCTAATGGTTTTGATTCTAAAAAGTTATTACAAATAATATTCACTGTAATGAAAGGGGGTTTTCATAATCCTGAAAGAATCATTTTACCTCTTACTCAAAGGAAATGCTTTTATTTATAGGGACCTACACTTGTAGAGGAATAAGTAGTTGTTTTACATAAATCTGAGATGTTTCTCCTTGATTGCTTTCCTTTCCTTGCAGGAAAAATGGAGGACACAGAATTGAAATTTAAATCTCATGACGAAATGTTTAAGGTCCTGAGGACCACACATTTTAAGTCTTTAAATTTAATATTTAATTAGCAATTCAACTTCAATTTATCTTAGGCATGTATAAACAATATCCTTTTGTTTTTTAAGTCACACCAGCTTGACTTTCCTGCTGCATGGACCCGATACATGCGGAGTTATTATCAGAAAGAAAAATATACAAAAGTAGGCAGAGAAAGAGGTGAAACTAAATGAAAAAAATCAGATCAGCAAACAAAAATCCTTTCTGCCCCATCTTTTCTTTCTCTGCTGCTTATTTAATATATATCCTGTGAACTCCATTTGTACTTTGTGCTTACACATGCTCTAAATGGTAAACCTTTTTATTTTTTCCTTAGGATTATTAAGTCCTACAAATTATGTTTCAGTATCTTTACATAATATCTATATTATATATTTATGTATTCCATATCATATATAATGCACACAGATAACGCATGTTTTTCAATATTCAGAGGGTCTTTCCCCAATTACCTCTCTTTTTTTTTTTAAATTTCACAATATTTCCCTAGGGGTAGAAAAGACAAATAGCATTTTTTTCATAAGGCATTTCAGAGGTCTGGAGTGTATAAAGGACTTTCTAAGTGATACATGGTTCCAACACAAAAAAACCCCAGATCTTTTGTGTTCTTAATTTTGCTACTTTTTATTACATTCCTCTGCTAAGGCAAGCATAGCATCAACTTCTGGAATTTTCTCTCTTAAGTGTGGGAATCTGCATGTTCTTAAAGTCACCTAGCACTTGGAAGCTTTATTGATTTTCAGGTGTGGAAGTCAAAGCCCAGCCACCTGGTGGGCTGGATGAGTGGGGCTTTTGTTCCTGTGGGAACATGGATGTTGCTCCGTCTGCATTCTCTGTACCAGAAATCACAGAGAGAAGCGTTCTGTGAGAGGAAGGACAAACAATCTCAGGAACGCTCTACAGCTCCCTATGCAGCTTAACAAATATCAAGTGAAAACAAAAATGATAATGAGAGTTTATGACATTCTAAAGTTGAAGAGGGTCAAGTTTTAAACTTCTTTCTTCATAGTGTTGGTAGTTTATATTACTTATTAGGCATAAAGGATCCTTCTTCAACTTGTCTTTCTACAAGTCTTGGTGAGACAGTGTGCTGTGATACATGACTTTTCCTTCTTGTTTTTCCCTCCATTTTATTTACCCTACATGGCATCAGATCCATTTATATGGATCCAAGAGTTGAAGATAAGCTCTCAAAATTTGTTATTTATACATTCCAATTCCTCTTTATCTCTCCCATTTCTAGAATTTATTTTTTGGTAAGAAAATTTTCATTTTATTAGACTTATTTCATTGGCAGTTTGGTTATTTTTCTGATTTGATGCTATGTAAATGCATGCTGAATATACTGACCTCTGAGAGTCTTTCGAACATGTTTCATACCTCCTTACATCAAATAAAACAGATAAGTCAGAAGTTGGGCACTTCCCTACAAAGTGAGTTTTTTGTCTAAGGAAAGGAATACACTTCAATTTTTATGACCAATCTGACACCAGTAACATCAGTAGAGACTCAACTACTAGTATTTTTCTGCAAAACGTGTTTTTAGTTTATTCTGCCAAATGTCACAGACTGTCAAAACAAAGCCTGCATAGGTTCCTATTGTCTGTTGCTGTAAACAATTAGCATTACAAACGTCATAACTAGAAAATAATAAAGCATTAACCGGACCTGACCTCGAACAGGACCTATTGCCATAGTGATGAGTACTTAAAAAACCAGCTAGGCCCAGGGGCCAATGGCAAAGGGACTTCCTGTTTCCTTAGAGGCAACGAGAGCAACAGGGAGCAGAGACATGGATTCTCAGGCTCCACGAATAGAGAGAGATCTGTAGAAAGGTTTACTTGCTTCTGCGAGTAAAGATCAACATTTAGCTGGAGAAGTCAGGCAGCAGAACTGCAGCATCACTAGTACCTTCTAGAACACACTAACAAAGCACTCCGTGCCTGGTACAATCTCCTCATATCTAAAATGAGGGAATAAATTATGATCTCTAAGTCTCTTTGCAAATTTTTGATTGTTGTAAAATTCGTGATTCCAGATGGGTCTAGGAATTTTTTTCTGGTACACTCTAAGTGGAGTATATGGAAACTTTCTGGTCATGTACTTTCATCACCTCAATGGTAGCCAGTCAATTGTATAACCAAATTCCTTCACATGATCACACTTGCTATCCAACAAAAGGCAATTTCAGGTTAACTGGATAAGACTCTCTTCAACAATAACAATGTGGAATAGGTCTTTACCTGTTTAGAATTTGTCAAAGATAAATCCTGATGAAATGGGGCTAAAGAATAGCCTCTTTCTGTCAAAATTAATCTACTGCATTGATGTAGTCTAAGTTTTCAACCATTAGGCCATAGTTGGACATTCAGAAGCCACCAAAATTGCTTTCTATTATGAAAAATCACATACACAAACAGAAATGATGTGAAGGTATTCAGGGAAGTGGGGTTTTCCACAGATGCTATTTCAAACTCTTTGGGATTCAAAGCCCCATTCTACTTTATCATCATTTCCATACCCACGGCTCATGGTCAACGCATAGCTAGGAGCAGCTGATTTACTCCATGGAATTCACAGGGAAAGCAGACAGCTCCTGGCAGATGCTCACTTATTTTCCCATCACACAGCTTCTGTGCTAAGTCATTCCTCTTTGTCTATCCTGCTAATGGAAAAGCCCATTGATGTGCAGAGGACAATTCTTTCAACTCAGCCTCAAAATGACCATTATTTTGCCCAAACTTTCGTACTCACTTTCAGGGGATCTCATTATTAATTTACCATTCTTAAAGAGGAGTACAAAACAACATAAAAAAAATAATGAACAGAGATGGCATAGTAATATAAAGGACTCTTACATAATGGGGAAGGAGGTGGCAGCAGCATCAGTTTATAATATAATAATAATATAAACAGCTGACTTACTTCCTAAGGAGTAAATGAGAGAAAAGCTTACTGAGGACAAAGATCTTGGGTTGTTTGTCTATTCTATTTCTAATGCAAACTATGGGAAACTACTAATAAGTTTTTTTTTTTCTTTAATACTGAAGGGATTCAAGGAAATTAGCAGCAGCAATTTTACAGGCGGGTCCAAATTCCAGACCACAGACACTAAGATTTACTGCCTTCCATTCTGTAGCACTTTGGTGCTTTCAAAGAACTAGACATACATGCAATGGGATCATATGGGATTACCGTTTATTCCACAGTGTTGTAGCAACCTCTAGATTTGTCTAGACTATTCTGTTAATTAGCTACCTGTCTTGAAATAGGATTCATTTCTCTGGAGTTACTCAATCTCATCATCTGTAAAGTGGAAATAAAATTTCATGGAACAGCTGTGAGGTTTAAAGGATATTATATATTCATGATACATAGAAAAGTCAAAAGAGCTATTTGGACAACAGGCATTCTTTTGTATAACTCAAAAGCAGTTAGCACAGTACTCATTGAAAACCAAGCAAATGTTAATAACAGTTTGTCATGTTTTTCCTTCATTGACTCCCAATAGTAAGGCCACTGCTTTTGTTTCAGTTAAAGGCAGTGGTTGTTCTTTTTTGTTTGCATGTTTTCTTTGTTATAACATGCTAATTTTCTGTATATACACCTTGTTCTTACAGAAAATTGAAAAAGCAAAAGGGATAAAGGGAATAAGGTTCTACGAGAGCTCCATTTGTAACATTTTAATCATTCTTTTCTCAAAACCCTATATTTACTAATGCTCATAAAATAAGAATAGACCTCAAAAATGACACAGAATTTATGAGGGTTTTATAATTATGACTATAAAAGAATAATTATCTTTTCCATTCTTACATAGCATCTTACAGCAACAGGAAATGTCATTTCTTGACACATTTTCAACTTGTGATTCACAATGGCTCTTAAAATCTTACTCGGTTCCAACCATTTCTATCAGGATGTGTGGCTTAGTGTCTTCTAAAATTTAATACCTTGTAGTTTCATTTAATTTTGCTTTATTCGTGATCATTCATCCTACTTACCAAGGATAAAATTAGTGCAAATCTTATATTATGAGATTGTGATTCCCATTGGAATTTGGGATCATCTAAGAATTTAATGAACATGCTTATTATTCCCACGTTCCTGTCACTGGTAAAACTGTTCAGAAAGATGGAAGGGGGAAAGCAGAGTGAATGCAAATGCAGACAAATGTATTTCATTTATCTACAATGTGAAATGCAGGTCCAAATTCTAATAAATCAATTAATGTGAATATATTATGAATGCCATTAAGATACCACTCATTCAGTAAACTTTTACTTAGTGCCATCTAGGTGCCATATATTTTGTAATGGGCGGGACTTGAAAAAGGGTGTGTCTCAGATTCATTTTCAAGAAGCTTATAATTTATCAATAGGAAGCTTGTACACCTTGAAAAATAATACCAGATAGAAGAGAGATGTGTCGTAATGTTGGGAGAAGGGGAAAAATGAAAAAAACTGTAGATTAAGTCACAATTCTCTGGGGGAAAAAAGGGATTCACCAACTTTCACTAGGGATGTGACAGTTGAACAAGGATTTAAGGAGGTGAAGGATTTAAGTAGGTGAAAGGAGTAAGTCAGATTTCTGCCTCTTGTCATGATAGTATAACAAGATCTGTATTTACTCTCCTGCCTTACCTGTAAAACTGGGCAACATACATGAAACAATGGTGACAGTGGATAGCAGGCAACACAGGGCAGGGAGCCTCAAGAGAAGAAAATCAGATGAAGTAAGCCCTGTTTGATGCCTAGAGAGAGTTTCCACACAGCAGAGTAGTGAAGAGAAAGCCAAAGAGAGCCCAGAATTTTCCCTGGGTTGAAGAGATTGAGTTGAGAACCACTGAAAATACAGGTGAACACAGTTGGCAGTGAGGAGAGAGCTGCAAAGAGAGAGAAGTTCCAGAAACCTGCCAGCAATCACCGAGTAGAGCATCTGCATGAGGAAACCACATGAAGGCAGGGAAAGGACCACAGGAAAGGATCAGCAGAAGCAATCTGCAGAGCACACAGGCCAGGAGGAATGCGTATTCCCAGCAGCCAGAGTAGAAGGGCCTTCTGGTGTACCGGCCGTCTGGGCCAGCACTCTGAGGTCATTGTCTCGGAAGTAGGACCAACGCAGCCCTACATAAGAGGGTTTTGGTCTCTTTTAAGAAAATTAAAAAATAAGTTCTAAAACAACTGAAATGCTTTCAATTTAAATACATTCAGAATAAAGATAAAACCTTTTAGAGGAAAACAAAAATATCAGTACCCAATAGTGTAAAATTCACAAGTTCTGGTGGTAAATTGAAAAATCTCCAGTTATGCAAATAAGCAGGGACACAAAATCTATAATAAAAAGCAAATCAGAGGCAATGAACCAAAATGAGACATAGATGACACCACTAGGGTACGAGGACAATATGAGAGCTTTTACACACACACACACACACACACACACACACACACACACACACACACACACACACAATGTCCAAGAAGGAAAGTATGACATTATAAGAGAATCATATATGATTAAAAGAGAATTAAATCAGTCTCTGGAAATTAAATCTATATGAAAAAAACAAAAACAAAAACGGTGCACCTGTGAACAGTGGAACATTCAATGGCTAAATGTGGGTAATCAAAATTTCACAAAAGGTGAAAAAAGAGAAAAGAAACAGATAAAATATTTGAAGAAATATTGATGAAAAATGACCAAACCAGATGAAAACTACCAGCCCACAAATTCAACAAGTTCAACAAATGCCAGTCAGAAGGAATATGGAAAAAAACAAGGTTGATCATGATCAAATTGCTGAAGATCAGTAATAAAGAGAAATTTTTTTAATGCAACTGAAGAAAAAAACAAATTACAGAGAGGAGTAAAGGTGAAAGTGTCAACTTCTGGTCAGAGACAATACAAACGACAAAGGAACAGAGCAAGCCCCTTTGACAGCTCAAATGAAGAAAAACAAAATCTGTCAACCTAGAAGCCAGAACCACAGAAAATATGTCACAAATATAAAGGTGAAATAAAGAGAAGGAATTAAGGAGCAAAAGGTGCTAGTGAAAGAAAGGCATGTACGTAGGAAAAATAGTATGAATTGACAGATAAGGGGTGAAGTGAAGAAGTGGGGGGACAGACTTGGACAGGAAGAAGGAAAGATAACTTGGCCGCAGGTCAAAAAAACCCTGTGGCTTTCTAGCAACTGTAAAGGAAACTACTTTTTCAAGCAAAGAGGGTACTTTGGGGGAATTTTTAAATTTTGGAGTAATTATACATAGGCGAAAATATAAAATGCTACATTATAGAAAAATACATATATTACGTGATTATTTAAAATATGAGTGTTTACCATAAATACATCAATGAATATTACAGGACATACTCTAGAAGTTGATTAAGAATAATTCACCAGTACCTGTCTATTAGCCTTAAAAAATAATGTCTTTCATGGAATAAACCACAAAAAGACAAACAAAATGGCCAACATAGATGCCAATCTATCAATATTAACTCTAAATGTAAACGGACTCAACTCATCAATAAAAAGGCACAGGGTAGCGAAATGGATCAGAAAACAGAACCCAACCTTCTGCTGTCTACAAGAAACACATTTAGCCACAAAAGATAAACATAGACTGAAAGTAAAAGGCTGGAAAACAATCCTACAAGCAAATGGAACTAAAAAGAAGGCAGGGACAGCCATACTTATATCAGATAAAATAGACTTCAAACTAAAAAAAGATAAAAAGAGACATAGATGGTCACTATATCATGATAAAGTGGAAAATTCAGCAAGATAATATAACTCTCATCAACATATACTCCCCTAATGAAGGAGCACCAAAATATACAAGACAATTACTATCAACTCTGAAAACAGACATTAGAGAAAATACATATATAGTAGGAGATGTCAACACTCCATTATCACAAATGGACAGATCAACGAGGCAACAAAAAAACAAGGACATTAAAGCTCTAAACAAAGACCTAGACCACATGGGCTTAACAGATAGCTATAGGGCACTACACCCCCAAAAATCTGAATACACATTCTTCTCAAGTGCACATGGATCATACTCTAGGATTGATCACATACTAAGTCACAGAACAAACCTCAACAGATACACAAAGATCAAAATCATACCTACTATCCTCTCCGATCATAAAGCTATCAAACTAGAAATAAATCATGAAAAGAAAATAAGGAACCCTTTTACATCATGGAGATTAAAACCCACACTGCTCGAAGACCAGTGGACTAATGAGGAGATCAAAGAAGAAATAAAAAAATACCTAGAAATGAATGACAAAAAAGACACAACCTTCCAGAACGTTTGGGACACAGCAAAAGCAGTATTAAGAGGGAAATACATAGCAATACAGGCTCATATCAAGAAACAAGAAACAACTCAAAGAAACAATCTAATCTCCCACCTCAAAGAACTAGAAAAGGAACAAGAGAAAAACCCAAAAGCCAGTACAAGAAAAGAAATAATAAAAATAAAACAAGAAATAAATGAATTGGAAATCAAAAAAACAATACAGAAGATCAACGAAACCAAAAGCTGGTTCTTCGAAAAAATAAACAAAATAGACAGACCTCTAGCAAGGCTCACAAAGAAAAAAATGGGAGAATATACAAATAAACAGGATAAGAAATGAAAGAGGCAAAATTACAACAGACACAGCAGAAATCAAAAGAATAATCAGAGACTATTATAAACACTATATGGAAACAAGTTCAACAACTTAGAGGATATGGATAAATTCCTGAATCTACACAGCCACCCAAAAATAGGTAAAGAAGATATAGAACACCTAAACAGACCAATCTCAACCCACAAAATTGAAGCAGTAATCAAAACCCTCCCCAAAAACAAAAGCCCAGGACCAGATGGTTTCATAAACGAATTCTACCAAACGT
>PVIJ01012049.1:0-16557 GCA_004024925.1 Scalopus aquaticus
GATTAAAAACCTTTGAAGAAGTAAGCAAGCCTTCTTCCCCTATGGCTTGAAAATTTTGGGAGTGACATTGTCAGCAGAAAGCAAGTTACCAACACCACCTCTGGCTATGATCTTCTGCAACACAGCAAAATTCATCAAAGTAGGACTGAGCTGAAACCAGAAAGATTCTCTGAGAAGCGACAGTAAAAAGAGTTCTTAGGCAATGGCAACATCAAGTGCAAAAACCAAAGTATGGCAAAGAGCTTGGCTTGTTTTGGCTCATAAAGAAGACTGGTTTGGGTGGAGACCAGTGATAAAGCTGGGGGTGGGGAAACAGAATGGAACACAGTATAAGGAAAAGAAAAACAGGGACCTGATAATGCAAGATTTTTAGAATAAAGTTAAGGATCTGGAGTTACTTTCTAAAAGCAACATTATTGTTCAAAACAGGTATGCAAAGTGAGTAGTCTTTTAAAAATACCATCTCTGTGAAACAGATGGTGGTGAGAAAGGGGTAGTGGCATGGATTGAAAGTTTCCATTAACATAATAGTGTACAAGACATCTAAATGACAATGCTAAGTGAACTGCAGCATCTAAGAATACAGGTCAAGGGAGAGCTCTGGGTGGGAGACATAAATCTGTTGGTGTTCAACAGCTGATAATTAAATCCATGGTAGTTACTGACATCACCCAGAAGTTCTAAGCCCCCTTAAATGTTACTTTGGTGTGATCTCATCCATATAGTCTATGATCCCACCATAAACACCCCTGCAAGCGGTTTCTTACACAAGCAGAGTCTTTTCTCTCATATACCTTCATTGGAGCATTCTCTCTCCAACTACCACAGTTACCACCATTTCAATTCTACAGGTAACCATAATCTTCTACTTTGAAAGCACCTGTGAATTGTGTATTCGAACACTCCTCAAAGTCTGAGGACTCCAAGTTGTTAGAGGTAACAGAGAAGAAATTAGTGTGATAGACCCTTGAAAACCCTAATTATTTGATAAGGACTATCACAATTACTTTCTTTCATCTCCCTCAAAGAGAAAAGAGCCCACTGACATGTTAAAAGGAAAACACAAGGCAAAATTGTTGGAATACTGAGTCATTGAACATCAAAGAAGTCAAGGCTGCCTGAATAAGATAAAATCGGGACCCTCTTTTCCTGCCTTTTTGCTATGAGGCAATGAGAGACAATGCTGTATTTTAGCTTATTACTCATTATTAGAATAAAGTTTGAACCAAGGACCTCACTCTTCATGAAATTATGAAATCATTCTTGCTGATCTATATGGTACATATTTTTGGTTTTCTACCTCCAGACCAGCTAACCCCCCTTTTTTAACAGAAATCTGTATTTACTTTGGTAGCCCTTCTTCTGCTTCTTCAACTTAACCACATGCATCTTCAAGCACAATGTATAAGGAATTGGTGTAGGATTTAGTTCTAAGCAACAAGATTTAAAGGGAAATCTGTATAGGGCTCATTATTAAAGAGTAACTCAAAGGAAAATACTTCTCTTTGTCCACTGAACATTGTCAGTTGTCATGTCTGCAGGCCAATTACGGAGCTGAAGCTGTCCCATAGTAACCATGATGGAAGCTAGGGCTGTGTTGTTTAAAGGGTGAGACAAGCCTCCACGATGGTTTTATATATATATATATAGTTCCTGTTCAAAAGGATATAAGGAGCAACTCTCACCTCACCTACTTATCCTTTTTAATCCTCAGCTATCTTGTCTGCAAAATGAGAGTTTACACTAGAGTATCTCTAAGAGACGTAAAATTTTATGGGCGTAGAATAGCAGTACATCCAATGTACTTTAACCTTTCCTTCTCCTCTGAAAAATGGCGTGAGCTTTTGAGGGAGACCCTGGGAAAACCTTCAAGAAAACCAAAGTATCTGTATTAAAGACAAAACATGGTTTATATAATTAGGAAATGAGGAAGGAAAGAATTTTCACACCTCTACATCTGAAATTTGCAGGCTTCTTTTATGCTTAAATCTAAGGCCACTAATCAGTCATTTATCACTAGGCAGTATTAAAAAGACAATCAGCAATAAACGTACCAGTAAAATGGTGATCTGTATAAGTATCTTCAAATATTTAGAAGGAAAAATTTGGTACAAATGACTATCAGTCAAAATAAAATAAACACTTTTAAATTAAAAAGTTACACTAAATTAAAGCCTTTAAACACCAGCTGCTCTTTGCATTTATGAAAGTGGGTGATACTAAATCAAGCTAATGAACAAATCTTTTATTCTTATTATGATTTATCTTAAGTAAAACTTGTCTTGCTAATCATCTTACATCCTGAAAAATGGATCAGGAATGTGTCCTCATCTCTTTCTACTTAAAGCCATGAACCTCAGGAATGCTTCCCAGAGTCACAGACCTGGATCCTGAGTTTAGCTCTTATGACCCTGTCTGCACTGTTTATTAAGCTTTGAGTACAGTTACATTCTGAAAGATAACACAAAATGTATTGTGTGCAAATATTTTCTCCCAATTAGAAGGGTGTCTGTTTGTTTTGATTATTGTGTCTTTTGCTGTACAGAAGCTTTTTAGTTTGATATAGTCCCATCTGTTTATCTTTTCCTTGACTTCCTTCGCTTTTTGGGATGTGTCTTTAAAGATTTTGCTGAGATGTATGATGTGTAGAGTTTTGCCTATATTTTCCCAAAAATAGATGACTGGATCAAGAAGATATGGTACATATACACAATGGAATTCTATTCAGCATTCAAAAAAGATAAACACATGCAATTTGCAGCAACATGGATGAGACTAGAAGGGATCATGCTCAGAGAAATAAGCCAAAAGGAAAAGGAAAAATATTGAATGGTCTCACTTTTAACAGGAATATAGGGGAACCAAATACAAGAGCGTCAACCAGTGAGGGGGGGGGGATTGGGGCTCAGAACAGGGGAGAGGGGAGCACAGGGGATTGTGGCAACGATTCACGGGTGAATTGGTGGTGGGAAACCTAGGGGGAATATACAGTAACATAAAAGACACAAATAAAAATAACAACAACAACAAAAAAAAAGATAACACAAAATGCAGCTCCCCCTTGTATATCTGCAGCCTTATCTATTAACCCTAGTCGTTCCTATCACTTGTACTCTATAACAGTCAGAGCTGAGAAAATCTCCCCACGACATATATATTGCCTTGCTTCTTTATCTTTCCCCATGTTTTCCCTCTCTCTGGACTATATATCCCCTTCTTTTTAACAACCTAACTCTTACATAGCATACTGGTTTCAGATGTATAAATAGAAAGGGAAAAAAAAAAAGCCTCGTATTTATTCCACCCACCTAGTATTCACTTCCCAGTGCATATATTGGTTTGTATTTACCCCACCCAGCACTTAACCACTTGATATTGTAATTGTAAACATTTTTATCCTAGGCTGTGCTCCTTAAAAAAAAAGAATATCACTTTATTACTATTTGAATCCATGAGTCTGTATCCATCACATCCTGTGCTCATTGATCAACCAAAGTTAACATTTTTTTTTTTTATAATTTCTTGGGTCTGTTCTTTCACTTGATTTTACTTCCTTCAGAAGAGAGCAGAAAGGACGACTTTGCTATAGCTGCCCTTCTTTCATCAAGAATACTTGCTTTTCATAGGCTCTGTTTCCTTATTTCACTGTTTCAAAAAAGGTATTCAAGTAAAGGGACCATCTGCTAAATTCAATAAGCACCTTCATGTTATTTATTTTCCATTAAAATAATGTGGAGCCCATTTTTCTTAAGGCAAAATTCTGGAAACCAAAGTTGTGAAAACAGGTGTTTTTCAATCCAGCAGCAGTCATTCGTCTCGGAAAATAAGGTATCCGATGAGAGAAGAATCTCACTAAAGTGCCAGTCGATAGTTTGCTTACAATGTCCTGTCATTACCATAAGTGGCAACTTGCCTGCCATGCTGACCCACACTCAGATAGAGGAAAAGAGATTGACTCTGTTTGGACACAGACTTTTTCAACCTAATGTATAAACACTCCCATAATATGAAATCTGTTTTTATTTTAGAAGCCACTCCTATTCAAGGTTAGCTATCTGTAGTCACAAGCCATAAGACCCTTTTGACATCTCTCCAAACGTTGTTTATATTATAATTTTAAAGTAAATGTTCAGTTCTGCTTAGGTTAAGTAGAGCCAAACGCAAAAGTCGAACTGTATCACTTGGGAAAACAAGTGAATTTATAGCCTTCTTTGTTCTTTCCTTCAAAAAAAATTGAGGACCTACTATACTATGGACCACATATTAGGTAAGGAGCTAAAAATTACCACAATTAAGAAAAAGGCTCTCTAAGAGCCAGTGGAGAAACATACATAGGAACAATCATATTTCAAAAGACTAATTGTTATTCAGCAGGTACAGAGAAGATGATGCAAAAACATAGGAGACTAGGTAGAACTATGGCTACCTATCAGAGGAAGTCTGTCACCAAGAAAATTTTGTATGAAATTTCAAATAATGGGGCTTTGTTAATAGGTGAAGGAATCAGTGAGTCAAGAGGCTGCATCTATATCAAGACAAAGCTATCCGTCATTCAACTTTATGTACAAACCATTCCCCAATATCTTCCATTTGTGTAACACAGGACCAGGATGACTCGCTGGATTTTTTTATTGAATTAATAAGTCAGTTAGATGGCATTTAAACTCAATCTCGTTTTTCTCCTACTTTCCTGGTACAGGTCCATGATGAAATTTTGCAGATGTTACTACAATATTAGAAGATACTTTTCAGCTCCCTGGTGACTTCAAAATGAGTTTTTATCATCATTATAGTTAATAATAATTGCAAATAAAATTCTCAGCTTTCAAATCATAAAAATTGATTCTCACTATACACCTCTCTATGAAAATGTCATATCCCTTAAAAATTGCTACTAGAACAAATTAAAATACAAAGCACTTAGATAGCATTTTTGTTTGGGGAGATAATTTAAGTTTATTGCCCTTCTGTTAGTGGGCTGAAAATTCTTAACAGGGTTAACTGCCTTCCCCAAGGCCTCATGATTCATTTTGTGAGAATGAGAACTAAAGTTAAGGGTGACCCTCCAAAGGCAAACCTGCCTTATATTTGTAGGTAGTAGGGTAAGATGTGTGCTTTTGACCTTTCTTTCAAATGGCAACTGTAAAAACAAACAAAACCATGGGTTCTATGAAGAATTTCCAAGAGATAAGCCTTTCAAAAGGTAAATTACCTTTATTTCAAAAATTATCCAGTTTAAATCTAGTTCTACAATGTAACTCCATTTCAGTGCTGACTATGGGAGTTCAGACTTGAAAAGAGTGATTGTGTTTATTTGTTTACTTATTTGTTGGTAAAATGCTGCCAATTATATTTTACCAACCTGGAATATATCATAAAGTAGAGAAAGGTGATGGTAATATTCCTGCTTACCATTATTTTTCCAAGTTTCGAATGAAGGTGGAAGAAGGGAGACTCGTTCAGCACATTTTCTACTTAGTGTCACTGTGGATCTCCCTAGTTACCAAAGTGTTATTATATGGCCCCAAACCAAAGTCAGGAACAAAACCACTAAAAAACAAAATATCAGTACAATTTTTGAGAAATTGACTGAATTTTAAAAAAACAAAGTTATATTAAATGTTCCAACCTGCTAACCTTTTAAACAAGGTCTTAGAATTTTATTTGGTTCATTTTAGAGCTGATAGACCTCAAGAATAATTTAATAATCAACAAATATATAGTCAGTGTCTTTAGTGTGAGGCCTTTTATCAAGTAAACTAATGAGGGGTAAAAAAAGGTGGACTGATGAGATCTCAGCTCTCACAGAGTGCATGTTATGACCTTAGAATTGTTCAGAAAATATCATTCTGAAGTTGTTCACACTCCTTCTGTGACATCCAAACAAAGACAATTCTTATAAGTAGACCACAACACAAATTTGTCTTATTTTGTAGTCCCACATATGTCAGCCCACATATTTTGCAAGTGCTGATGTGCATCACACCACCCTGAGGGCTTGTTAAAACATGGATTGCTGGGGCCTATTTCCACCTCCAGAGTTTCTAATGGATTAGGTCTGAGCATGTCCCAAGAACTTGCACTTCTACAAATTCACACAGGATGCTGATGCTGCTAATATTGCTGGTCCCTTTAACAAGAACTACTACATTTATAGAACCACATCTTTCAACATTAGTAATATGTCATCATAAATTTACAACAAGAATGTCTTTACTACCCAACCAAAAACATGAGTTTATAGAAAATTATTAACACCTTTTTTTTCCAAGAGGTAAATGAGCAATAAAAATTTTTCTTAAACTTTTCAAATTTACATCAACTATTCATTCTTTGACCATACTTCTTCAAAGGAAAAGTTGCCATCCAAACACCATCAACATCAAATAAAAAATAAACATTATATTTCATTAAGAAAAAAGATCTTAAAAGGTAAAAACTGGTGAATTTTATGGGAATTTAACTCATTACTAAACATAAAATAAGAACCTTTAAAAAGTTGATTTTATAATAATATGAAATAAAAGTGTACTATAAACTTTTATAGTTTTAATACTTGCCCAAAAATAGGTAAATGACCATAAATTGGTGATCAGCAGAATTTCTAACTCATGGTCCCATTTATGTTTATCAGGCCTGTGATTTTTCGCTTTGAACACATGAGGAAGCTGTGTCAGAATAATTAAAAAGACCACTTCTAAAAGACAGAATAAAATGCTCACACTGTATCTTTCATTCTAATTTTGTAAGTCTTCTCTCTTGGCATTTTCAAAGATCACCACTTAGGAGGACAGCCCATTCTCCTAATGCTGAAGAAAAATCTATACCTTGCCAAATAGAGCTGTAGGGTTCACTGAATACTGATGACAACTCTTTAGTGTGAGTGAGTCTGAGTTTATATCATAATTTTTTTTCTAGGAAGACTCTCTAAGACAAGGTATGATCTAGATTTATATTATAACCTTCACACTGAAAACTGCAAATAATAACGGAACTGACATGATCTTCCATTTTGCATATTATGATGACATAAACAGGTGGAATTTTTTTCTCATATGCTCTTATTTATAAATTTTTGTCAATGTAATTTGGATATTTATTTATAAAATGTTCTTTGAGACTAAGCTGCAACACTCATTTAAGTCCCATGTAAAATATAGATGTGGTACCCACCCTTCAGGCTAAGGGTGTGGAATTAACTAGTGAAATGCGAACTAATGAAAACTCCCAGCCAGTGTTACCATGCCGACATATCACAATGTCACATTCCAAAATACAGATTTGCTAAAGACACAATTTTCTAATGACCATTCTTAAACCTACCAGTTTAGCAAAAATAAAAAAAAAGAAAAGAAAAATACTTAGGACAATATTTTATTCTCGTTTACTCCCTTCTTTTATCTCCTGTTTCTTATACCATGGTTTTAAATAGGTTTGCAGATCAGAGGTAAAAGGGGTCAAAGTCTTTTTTACCATAGTAACACTTCAATGTAACAACATAAAAGTCAGTGAAAATTAACATGAAAAATATTTGCCAGCCCATAGATAGTCTACTCTAAGTCAATGAGAATCCTAAGGACTACTTTCACTTCATTTGGCAAAAAATCTGCCATTATTCTAGCAGGAGTATATCAAAGAAACTAAAACTTTTAGACCTTGGAATTATTTTCTACATCATACTTGTGACAGTACTGGGTGTGACAACAGTAACAGAATAAACCAGGCAGGTTTTGAAAAGGATAAAAAGAGCAAAGCTAATATAAAAGGGTCACTAGATGGGAGAAGTAAAGAAATATGTGTACTATTTTGGAGTCTCTCTAATACAGTCTATGCTTCCTGGTCCAGGAATAACCAGTCTTAGATAATTCACACACAAACTCAAACGTCAATAGCTATGTGGAAAATTTCTTCTGGTATACTCAGACATACATGGAGGTTATACACATACATCATTAAAGAAAATTTTAAAAATATCTCAAAATTTCTGGCAAAGTTCTAAGTAAAATCATGATATTTGATGAGAAAGTTTAATTTGCTTTTGGTACAACCAACAGAAATCAAGCTAGGGAAGAAAAAGCATGTATTGTCCAAGTTGGGGACAATTCTTTAGAATTCAAGTTAATAACAATTCAAGATTAGATCTGTATTTAGCATTCCCAGATAGTCCCCAGAACTTTCCATTATAGACCTCAGAGTGAAAGACCCTGTTTTTAAGTGCAGCCACCTTGACAGTTAGATTTTCCATTATTTCAGAAAAAGCATTATTGCTTTATAAGCTCTGAAATGGCAGATGGCTTATGAGCGCATTGCATTCCACATTCCGTTCAAAGTGATCTGAGAACAAGCCTGGCACCTTTATTTGACTTCCTCTGCTCTGTTTTCCTTATCAGTTTTGACTATAGAAACATACTTGCTCAAGCACATCAGGAAAAAAAGAGTTAGGGACCGGCTGAGCTGGAGAATGTCCAAAATGACAAAATATAAATATCAAGTGCCCAGAATGTTTACTATTTTATTCCACGATAGTCATGACCACTACAGATTCCTCCTTCTCCTACTTTGCCACCAAGGCCACAGACAGCCCTCAGTGACAACAGCTGTTGAATTTGACCCACTACAGAGATCATCAGTTCTTAAATTTCAAGTGTGGAAGAACCCCCCCCCCCACACACACACACCTGTTCTTTCTCCTTCTACAAATTGTTGGCCTTTAAAGCCATTTTTAGACAAAGAAATTAATTTTGGTTCATCACTATTGCATTCTTTTTAGCAGTAAACTGTCAATAGAAGGAACAATGTTTACTATACTGACAGGAAGAACAATTCTCTAGAAGTTAATGACAATGAACTATGGGGGAAAGCCCTTATCGTTTTTACAGTTTCTAAAATAGAAGAATTTACAAAAGTTATTAAGTATCTGGATATTTCTAGAGCCACAGAGTATGGCACTTATCATTATTTGCAGGCCAACTAGATTCCATGTGTATTTTTATTTGTTTCTCGGATAATAACTTTTTAACAGTGAAGGAAAATTTTACTACAAAAAGCCCTGCTTAAAACAAGAGGATAAGTTCCAAGAGTTCAAAGTCTTTTGAGTTCCAAAACCTCATAGCTTTCCAAAAATCTCCCATCTTAGAGGTTTTCGTTAGGTTGTTACTGCATTTTGTTCACAGGCTAATGCATTACCTAAATATAGATAGCCATTTTTAGTATAAATTCCAAAACCCATAAATGTTTCATAATTGAGCACATAATTTGAAGTAAGAGAGCTTTTCCACTCATCCCTTTTTACTGTTGCAAATTGGAAAATACTCAAGTAATTATTCCCTTAATAGTTCAATGTTTGCAACTATATATACTTTATGAACATCACAGGC
Organism: Scalopus aquaticus; assembly: GCA_004024925.1. Lineage (NCBI taxonomy): Eukaryota > Metazoa > Chordata > Mammalia > Eulipotyphla > Talpidae > Scalopus > Scalopus aquaticus. The sequence goes on from PVIJ01012049.1 coordinate 9,378, forward strand.
ATCTTTTGCTCCCCAGAGCAATAACAAGTGGCGGGGGGGGGGGGTGGGAGGTAAAATAATTTAACATGTACAATTAACCAAATCACCCAGAGCTTTGATTCAAGTTTCCTTCATTAATCCATTAATATAATACATTGCTAAGTGGTGGGTTGTCCAATTTTTATGATGCTTTTTCATTTCAATTCAATGACTGCAGTTAGAAAGAAAAACCAGCATCTGCAAGATCAGCAAGATGATACAAAACCCTTACACTAGAAACATTTTTTTTTCCTCCAGTTTATCCAAGGGCAGTCAATGCTAGACCACCAATAAGTGATGTGATTTTAAGTCTCAGAAAGTAATATCCACTGTCCTTACCAAAGAAATAAAAGTGCAAATAAAACACTTGATTTCTATGACCTCACATATTTAAACAGAAAGCTACTGGTTATTTTATGGATTTCTAAACATACTCAAAAGTAGACAGTCAACTCGTAATTCCATCCTACATAAGACTACAACACATATTTCCCATTTGAGTTTATACATAACTATGAAGATTTGCATATATTATTATTTTGGCTTTGTTTGATGATGCTTATATAATTGACATGTGGGAATCTGACATACAAAGGAAAACTGAAATCCTAAAACTCAACATTTTATTTCTGAACTTGGACACAGTGCAGAAAATTCAATGCTGAAAAAAGATTCTGTGCAGCATTAGAGATGCTGCAAACTATCTGAATTTGAGTTCTTTGTGGATTCATTTAACTGTGTTTGTTAATATATGACAGGAGTCTAATTATGCATTGATATTTTCTGGAGAACTTATTGCTTTTAAAAATATCTGTGGATAAGTGGAATATTCAACTTATGCTCTATTTATCACTAAAAAATCTTACAAAGAGTAGGTAAGTCCAGAAGACAGAGACATTGCTGAAAATTACATTCCTGTTGGGGTTATAGTATATGCACCATTTTCAAAAATAGAGATATAAACCTAAATGTAATATAATCCTAAAAAGACACTCTTCTCAAATGTTGGGATCTCAATAAAAGATATCCAACAGCACGTGAACGAGAGATTGCAGGAACTAAAGATGACCCATCAAGTTATCAGTTCTTTCCACAAAAGAGTTCCAGAGAAACCCATCACTTTTCACAAAGATGCAAAGTGTCCATGAAGAAAATATTCTAATTTAAATGATAAAACAAAATTAATCCTTCATTGGAAATCTGGTTATTTATAAATCTCTTTTTAAGTAAGAATAGCCCAAATAAAAAACAGAGAATAAAATAAACATTACTTAAATATAAACAGAGTAATAAAATTCTGAGCTTGGTCCTTTCTCCCTTAATCATGTCAGAAAAGCATCAAATTGAAAACAAGTGTCTAAATTAAAAAGTGTTTCCAACCATTTCCATCGTTTTGTGTTATATGGTAGCATACATAAGAACATGTTTTTATACTCCCTCTATGGTCTTTTATACTCACTCACTATATTCATTTTAGTATAGCCACCAGTTCAATGTTAACAATGAAGGATGCACTTTTCTTTGGAAAGAAGAAGAGGTCCCAAATCCATATGATAATGAAATACAGTAATCATCTTTGTATTCAATTTAATGGCATCCCTTTCTAGCAGTTCACAAATTCGTATCCTATTCCATCAAGAAAACATGAACTAGGAACTCTTCTTGAAGCTCACAAAACTTTCTTCCTTAATTATAACACAGACATATTCTCAGTCAAAAAAGCCAAAGTCTCAAAATAAAAGTGCCGTTCAGTAGAAACTACTCTCTTCAGTCTATATATACATGCAAACAGAACCAAACACTTTACTCAGCTCCAAACTTCATTTCAAACTCAAACCAACAAGGTATCTGCACTGTAAATCCCTGACATACCAATACCTGTATGGAAGGTAGATGAATAAAAGACACATGCATGGAATTAGAGGATAAGGAAAAAGCCTGGGTCCTACCTTGATTGTTTTTGAGGGCTGACACTTGATGTGATGGGAAACACTGGCAGTTTGGTTCATGTTTCAGGACCCTGGACAGTGCACGAGGCCAGGTGGAGTTCAGGATGAAGTAAAGATCAAGTCTCTTCTACTGGACTTCAGCGAGGGCGGCTGCTGCTGCTGCTGCTGCTGCTGCTGCTGCTGCTGCTGCTGCTGCTGCTGCTGCTTTCTCACTCTGGAGGCTGAAACGCTGTCAGATTGGAGGGATCTGTATCTCAGCCCTAAAATAAAGCATTCACTGGGTTAACCATTCTCAAAGCTCTTGGCGATATGGAATACAAAGCCAAAGACTTTCATTCACTTGCACAGTACCATTTCGGTACTGAGATGTGACAGCTTCACAGCACAGCCAATGATATTGGCTCTCATTCTCCTTTCAAAGGGACGAATACCAGAAAACATACAGAGATCAATTGCAGTTTCAGTTTAAAGGAACACTTGGACACTTTCAACTTCCCTGAATCTAACCAGTTTATAATTCTTTCAGTGCAAAGGAAATCTCCTCCCCACCCCTTCCCTCCTGCTTTCTGTACATCCCCACCCCCCTATGCTATAATTCATTTTCATTTTGACACATTTTATTCAATTCTGGATAGTGCTTGCAATCAAAACACCAATAAATGCTGGGGAAGTACCTGTTGCCTGATTTAAAGAACACAGAGTTTTTACATCTGGATGGTAAGGATTGACATCTGTATGGTAAAGGATTGACATTCTCTATGGCTATTTAAGAAATTCTGCAGTAACAGCCAGCCAAGAGACTGATCTATAAACAGCTTTGGTATGTTAAAAAAAAAATTCTCAAACCCAATAATTACTAGATATTGCATCAATAATTACTAGATATTGCAAGAACATGTTGTTGTTGTTTTCTCCCTTTTCTTATTTTTAACTATTCTTTGTCTTGAGACCACATTTTATTTCCTGGGACAAGCTAGTAAGTAACTCATGCCAACGCAACTTCCGGAATAGTTAGTTATCTTTCTGCCCCAAATGACATTATACACAAATAAAACACAAATCTTAAGAATAAAGTTTCTGCAATCACCAATCCCTACTGTCATTTCAGCACTGATTTGAATTTACATAACCTCATTGAAAAGAAGAGATCCAGTAGACTTGACTTAATAGAGGACATTATTTTCCAATATTTATCATAAAGTACTATGTGGCCTAAGCTGAGTGTGTATGTCTCATGTATTTTTGAAGACCAACACTTCTTACTCATCATAAATATATCCAGCTGGTGAAGTGCCAGGTTTTTAAGACTGAATTGCATGAAGCTTTTAAGAAGCTTTATAAGTGGGCCAAGAACATTACAGATAAACTCTAGCATGAGAAGGAATAAACTAATAAGTTTGGTGATGTAGTTAAATTTATACATGTTTTTAAAAGTATTTCCTTCTCTGAAATGGAACATGGGTCTACAGATTCTGCACAATTTTCCCCAAATATTTGAAAAGGTTGTATTTCAGAGGGTGATTGCTCAAGCAGCACAATGGAGATAAGGACTTCAGCATGACAAGATCAGTCTTTAGCCAGAAAGATTGATAACAAGAATGCTGGGGAAGTCAAGAAAATAGTGGGGAAAGAGATTGAGCTAGTAAGAACCAAACAAAGTTCATGTGTTAAATCTGGGGCATCAGTATCAAGGCATCACAATGAACACAATCAAAAGAACAAGAAATCTTGTGGTTTCAAAGGTTAAAATTCTAAACTGTAAATGTAGTTGGAATTTGTGGCTTATATGTTGTTTTATTAGATAGCCATATTTTAAGGAATAAATTATAATAGGGGCCTCCCTGGTGGTGCAAGGGGTAAAGTCTCAGCACTATGAAGCTATCCTCAGCCACTGTAGCACGAGTTCATTCCCCAGCCAGGGAGCTGACCCACATGGCATGGCAGACCTCTCCTGTCTCGCCTGCTGCTCCCCTCAGCAGTGTATGTCTGTCAATCTCCCTGTTCTGTTCCCCACTCTGTCTCTGGTGGATCCTGTCACACCCCCGCACATGCCCCTGACCTATACCCCAGCTTGCATGCATACATAAATAAATCTAAAAAAAATTAGATATTTTTAATATTTTATTATATGGAAGTCATTTTATGCTTTAAGGCTATGGAACATCTAATGTCATTTGTTTTTAATTTTCTCCCATTATAAACTTTGTTTTAATAAATATATTTATTGATAAGTCTCTGTAAGCATCCATATTTTTCATTAGTGTGTGTTATTGCAAGCAGAAATAAGAGATGGACTAAAGTGCACATTTTAATATTTTAATGTATAAAGTAAATTATGCATTTATTTTTTGAATAAATGTTTTCCATAAGAAACTTGTATTCAAAATTTTATAATACTAAAGACTACATAAAGCTATGTACAACTTAAAGAACAATAAAATAAACACTAGTGTATGTACCCTCAACTTAAGAAATAAAGGTGGGCAGGGTATGACAGCATATTTTATAGAGGTTTGATCTTATAACCCTGAGAACTGATGCAAAGATGGAAAGCTACCTTATCTCAAAAAATATAATTTGGGAAGGGGGAAAAAAGGCTAATTTTATCTTTTTTTTTTTAATGAGTTGACATTTGTTTACAACACTGTATGTAATTCAGGGAAATAGGTTCACACTCCTCAGATGTCAACACACTACAGCCACCACCAAAGAGCCAATAGTCCTTTACCATAGACCACTGGGCACTCTCCACCCTTTGTTCCCACCCACACTCTTCCTCCCATTCCAGTAGCCTCAATTCTGCAGGTATACATCTGGAGTTTGTTTTGTCTTAGTTCTGTCAGTTTTTTTGTTTTATCCCTCTGTATTCATATATGAGTGAATTCATTCAGTATTTGTCTTTTTCCTTCTGACTTATTTCATTTAACATAATCCCCTCCAGTTCCATCCATGTTGTCCTAAATTACAGGAGTTCACCTTTTCTTAATAGCTGAGTAGTATTCCAGGGTCATTCCATATGTCACATCTTCTTAATTCACACCTCTCTTGTTCAGCACTTAGGTTGTTTCCACACATTGGCTATGCTAAATGGGGCAGCAGTGAATACAGGCAGGTATATACTTCTTTGAATAAGTGTTTTTGCAACCCATATACTTAGGTACCTAGAAGTTGAATTACTGGGTAATATGGTATACCTATTTTTTAACATTTTGAGGAACCGCCAATCTATTCTCCCTAAGATATTGACCAGTCTACATTCCCACCAATAGAGACCAAAGTCTCATTTTGAGTATTGTTTTCTTTTTCTATTATATTACCATATCATGAATTAAAGAAATGAAAATCATTAGCAATTGAAAAATATTTCTAAGTTCAACATAGATATTTTTTGTAATTTTGTAATATCGGCTATATCATCATATATTCAATTAGAGTGAATAAGCAATAAAAAATAAAGAAAACAGATTTAGCCAAATGCTATAAAATTATAATACATAATACTGTTCAACAAAAATAAATTCATATATACATTTTCTAATTGAGATATATTAGTTCAATGTGCTTAGTGTGAAAAGTTGCAAAATTCCATTACAGTTTATCACATTACAGGATTTTTTAAAATGTTTAGATGCACTCAGGAAGAATAATAGTAAACTAGAAATGTTAGACAATTTAATCCAAAGGATCACTTTTGAATTTAACCAATACTAGTGATAATCACATTAAAAAATGTTGTGAGTTTCTACCCTTTGTGGAAAATTAGCAAAAAGATAAGGAAGATGGCCACTACTTTTAGAAAATATAACCCATGAGCATCCTTGAACTGCTATTGTTTGATCTGGGATCTATAAAGCTACAGTTGGTTTAATGAAAATATCCCATGATAAAAACATGACCTTCTTGTTAAATAGACTCTCCAACAAACTGTTATCTTTGCTCCAGGTCCTGGCCACCCTCGCCTTAAGTAGCTGGTCACAAAAAGACTTGCTAATTGTAAACTGCAAGCCCAGGGCTTTATCAAGTAGAATGATAGCTTAAAATAGATTAGGCTGTTTCCTCGATGTTTAGAGTCCAAGTTCCTCCACAACCATGGAGAAATCACCTTTTCATCTTAACATTCATTGCATATGTACCAGTCTTCTGCTTGGCTTGTTCACTGAATCCTTTGCGATCTTTACTAGAACCTGAATATGATTTCAAATTGCCAGCTTCATTGACATGGAACTTAACACACTCACCTAATTCCTTCCTGCTGCCTCCTTCTGCATGAGTGGTAACTACTTTTGATATCTGCTCAAATTCAGACAGTTCTCTGAATTCAACCAGATAAATGTCACTGTCCTAATTCTGGCCTTCAGCCTGCTCAAGATTTAATCTTTCCCAGAAACCACTTGTATCACTAACATGGCAGAGAAAATGAAACATGGAAAATCATACTCATTTAAAATCTTCTGCCCAGTAGTGGTAAATATCATACCTATTTACATTCCACAGTCATACCCAGGTTTAGATTATGAGAAAGTGACTTCCAATCTGTGTCCAAAGAGGAGTGGCGTCAGAATAATGGTGAATAGTCCTAATGATGACCTTAACCCTCTTGTTGCTCTTTTTCCATCCCGCACAGCCACATGACTCTCTCTGCCTGCCAGTCTTGCAAGATGTTGTCATACTCCTGTTTGAGAGGGTTTACAACCTATGACAAGTTCACTTGGAAGAGAATGCAACTAGATATAACACAGTGCTGCCTTATCCTATGTGTCCTCATCAACAGGGCTTTCATAGTATCTTTTCTGGGTTATTTATATGTAGAACACAAACCTATAATAATCCTTGCTTGCAGGAAAATAGCAGAGTAATGAAAGTTAAGTGTGTGGATTGTTCATCTACTGGTACATAAAATTCTGCAATGACCAAGGACCTTGGCAGGTGGCTAGGTGACAGAGGAAGCAGGTGTGCTGAAAACATACTCTTAAGTACACTACTATAGCAATAAAAGACAGTCTTCTATCCTTTAAGCATTGTAACTCCATTAATACAAAAATAAAAGTGAAACTCACAGGTTTTTTTGTTCTTTCAATAGGAACTATTTCAAGGACTGGCTTTAAATGTGCAATGATAGCAACATAAACTCCGAAGTAGCAATAAAATGCAACTTAGTTGCAAGTTTATGGGGGATATAATAACAAATATTCAAACACACTTTCATCTTAGAT